>JAODAL010004343.1:0-2500 GCA_025379985.1 Phyllomedusa bahiana | reverse complement strand
GAATAGTGAGTGCAGCTCTGGAGGATAATACAGGATGAAACTCAGGATCAATCAGGATAGTAATTTTAATGTATTTTACACAGTGACTGAAACCACAAATAGTGACGCACTCTGGCCTAATACGGATGTAACTGGGAGCCTACGGGGATAAGTAATGTATGTACATAGTGACTGCAAGCAGAATAGGAGTGCAGCTCGGAGTATAATACAGGATGTAATCGGTCAGTACGGGAAATTATGAATTTTTAAACAGGGACGCACCACAGAATAGTGAGTGCAGTTCTGGAGTATAAACGGAGGAACTCAGGATCATACAGCAAATTTAATGATGACACAGTACTGCACCACGAATAGGAGTGCACTCGGGAGTATAGTACAAAAGTAAAATCGGGATCAGAAAACAGGTATAATGTATGTACACAGTGACTAACCAGCAGAATAGTGAGCGCAGCTCTGGAGTATAATACAGGATGTAACACGGGTCGTACGGGTAAGAAATGATGTAACAGTGACTCACCAGCAGAAAAAGTGAAGTGCGCTCCCAGGACAATAACAGGATGTAACCTCAGGATCAGGGGCAGATAAGAAATGATTTAAAAAGTGACGCCCACAAATTGAGTGCAGCTCTGTCTGCACCAACACTTGGGTCTGTCTTGAGAGGGGGGGGCGCTTTTTTGCTGCGCGGGCTGGGGTTTGTTTTCCTCCCGGTTTTTCCGGGGGGGGAGTGATTTTCTGGGCATAGGAGCAAACAAGCCCCTGGCTCCTGTCTCGCTAGCCCGGGGGAGAGGAGAAGCCAGCGTTTGGCCTACATGGAGGGCTCGGGGGTAAAAAGATCTGGCAAAGCCGCAGCATGGGCTTCTGTAGCCCCAGCCCCGAAAGGACTTTTTTAAAACCCCAAGCTTCATCAAGCAAAGGGGGACCTGTCTGCTGCAACTCGGTGAGTGTGGCCCTTCCGGGGCCGAGACAAGCCGAGTGCTCACGGGGGGGAGGCTGATTTAGAGGGGAAGCAGCGGGCCCCGGGGAATCAGGTCAACGTATGGTTTCCTGTGTTTTTGTCACCTCCAAGAGTATGAAGAACCCCCGCAAGACCCTGAGGAGGGTCCGGGGGGAGCTGCGCAGTTTTGGGGGGCCCGCTTGGTTGGCCCCCAAAAGAAAGAAGAAGGGGGTGCAAAGCCAAATAAAACACTCCAGTCAGAAAAATTGAACTGGAGGAACGGGGGAACCCTGCGGGGAGAAATGGGGCCCCTTTTAAGGAAAACTTTTAAATAGGACCCCTTCCGGAGATGGCAGAGGAGGGGGGGGAAAGACGATGGGGCTGCCGCCCCGGCAGGTAGGGGGACCCAGCATGGGGGAGGACATGGACAATGAAGTGACCACCAATCCCCCAGGGGGCCCGCCGGAGGCGAATAGCGGGGCCCCCCGCACACAGGGGCCCAGTCACCATGCCGCCCCGGGGTGGGGAAAGCGAGCCCGGGAGCCCCGGGGGGGGCCTGATGGCACAGATCCCTCCTGGGTCCCCAGTGCATTTCCAGGACTTTTGCTTTGGAGATGAGATACCAGAGGAGGGGCCATGGGGGCAGTAAAAAAAAAGCTAAGAAGACCAAGCACCAGGAGAGGTAAAATTGTGTTACCCCCCCCCTGGGGCCCCTGGTCGCCCGGGGCCCGCCACTGTATGGGCCCCCCCTTCCCCACCCAGCCCGTGTCCTGAAGTGGACTCGTTGCAGGAGGGCGGGGGGAAGGGGTTTCCAACTGGCGGGGAGCTCTGTCTTGTTTGCATAGCAGGGGGGGACTGGTGCGGTTACCCCGGCTGTAGAGCCGGGCAAAAAGGAATAATGGGAAGTGAAGGAAAGGGTTTGGTGCTGAAAGCTGCTCCTAAAGGGAGGGGTGAGCGGGGGGGTGCCAGAGTGGGCTCCAAAACCCCCGGTGGGTCCAACTGCCGATGACCTGGGCCTTCAGGGCACAGATGCGTGAAGGGCCACAGGGCTGAGATGGTTGCGCCTCCCAAAAAAGGGCTTGGACTTGGACTAAACCCCCCCGTTTTTGTATTGCGTTGCTGGTCCAGAGGAGCGGCGCCAGGAAAAGGTCAGCAGCATTCAGCACTGGTCAGCGGCGCCCAAAAACGGGTACCGATGAAGCGGAGGGCAAAGGGAGGGGGGGGGTGGCTCCAAACAGGTAAGCAGGTGTCGGGCCCTCCATAAAAGGGGCTGGCGGCCTGTCCCGTGGGGGTCACTCTGGCCCCAGGTCCCAGTGATGCTGGCGTACCCACCTTATGGGTTTCACCCAAACTCACTGGCCGGCCAGTATGAGGAGGGGAAAGATTTTTGGGGGGGAACGAGGGGGGAGGTTTGGGAGGGAAAATTTTTTTTTGATGTATCGAGGGCCTTGGATGGGGTGTGAGGGGTGTTGGGGGGAGGAAGGGTGGGGCACGATTGTATAGGGAAAGGGGGTCTGGATGCAAAGGAGGTGGGTGGGGGAGGGTCGTCGGGGGGGGTGGAGGTAA
>JAODAL010004342.1:0-158278 GCA_025379985.1 Phyllomedusa bahiana | reverse complement strand
TCAGAAAAAACCCCCCTTTCCCCCCCCACGGTTTACATTTGCCCTTCCCCCAGAACAAAAACGGGTTTACCGGTCCACATCCAGATTCCACTTTTGATAGGTTTGTTTAGCTTTGGGAGTAGCTGTGGTGGATTTTTTGGCTGCCCCCCCACCACCTCCCCGCAAATCTTCAGTGCTGTTAAGAGGTTTGGCCATCTCATAAAATCCTCTGAGGCCAGCTGATAGCTTGTTGCTGAGAATGTGGGAGATGGTCACACTTGCGCAGCTCTTTGTACATATGGGAGTTTCAATTATACTCGTGCACGCTTGCCCATCTATATTCAGAACACCTATAGGAATGAACAGGGAGACCTGCACAAGCCCAGCCATCTCCCTGTTATCTGAGGCCAGCTTGAAGCACGCTAAGCTTGCCTCCAAGAGGATTTTATGGCCTGTCTAAGTCCCTCTAAGCAGCACTGAAGTTTAATGAAGACTTGTGGCAAAAGTTGTCACCAAATCTGCAATACATATAGAGGGTGCAGCAGAAAAAAAATACAGGTGGAAAAACTCCTGGTATAAGTTTGCAGTTTTTTTTCCCCTCCATTGCATTAAATGGTGTTTTTTGCAACTAAAATATTCAGGTTTTAGATCACATGGGAATTAGAATCGCTCTCTACCGGGAGGTCAAATGAGCAGCATAAGTAGTAGTTTGGTATATTGTATATTTTTTGGTGATGGTTTTGTGTTTATGCCTCTGTCAGTAGTGACTTTAGAAGGCATCACTAATACAGGATCTGGAATGTATCATCTGATACCTCACAATTGTTCAGAGAGCATAAAAAATATTATTTTGAATGTAGTAAAGTGAATATATGCAGGGCCATCTCTGCTCTCCATGTGTCCTATATACATATGCAAGCAGTCACCTGAATTTGACTCTTCTATGCTATTCTCAAGATTTATACCTCCCGGATTATGGAGACCAAAAAGCTCAAATTCTTCTTAAGGCCCATTAAAAAGACTGGCTCTTGTCAGGCACTTTAATACAAATGTATTTGCTCAGAATGTGCAAGCCAAAATCCCAATTACAATGGAATGACTTGTACTTCCATTTCTTTTGGGCCCACCCCTGGTTTGGCTTACCAAACACTGCTGCAAAATACTCCCATGTGAAAGGGGCCAAAGTATGAAGGCCTTAACCTTTCTGGTCTTCTTTCCTTATATATTATATGGAATATAGTGTGTATGTATGTGTGTGTATATGTGTGTGTGTGTGTATATATATATATATATATATATTATATATATATATATATAATATATATATACACACACACTACAGACCAATTCAAGACTTATCATTACAAGAGTTTTCTGTATTTTCAGGACTATAAAACGTTTGTTAATTCATAGTTTTGACGCATTCAGTGTGAATCTACATGGAATTATATACTTATCAAAAAGGTGTGAAACAACTGAAAATATGTCTTATATTCTAGGTTCTTCAAAGTAGCCACCTTTTGCTTTGATTACTGCTTTGCACACTCTTGGCATTCTCTTGATGAGCTTCAAGAGGTAGTCACCTGAAATGGTCTTCCAACAGTCTTGAAGGAGTTTCCAGAGATGCTTAGCACTTGTTGGCCCTTTTGCCTTCACTCTGCGGTCCAGCTCACCCCAAACCATCTCGATTGGGTTCAGGTCTGGTGACTGTGGAGGCCAGGTCATCTGGCGTAGCACCCCATCACTCTCCTTCTTGGTCAAATAGCCCTTACACAGTCTTGAGGTGTGTTTGGGGTCATTGTCCTGTTGAAAAATAAATGATGGTCCAACTAGACCAAAGCACAGATTTCCACTGGTCTAATGTCCATTCCTTGTGTTCTTTAGTCCAAATAAGTCTCTTCTGCTTGTTGCCTGTCCTTAGCAGTGGTTTCCTAGCAGCTATTTTACCATGAAGGTCTGCTGCACACAGTCTCCTCTTAACAGTTGTTGTAGAGATGTGTCTGCTGCTAGAACTCTGTGTGGCATTGACCTGGTCTCTAATCTGAGCTGCTGTTAACCTGCAATTTCTGAGGCTGTTGACTCGGATGAACTTATCCTATGTAGCAGAGGTGACTCTTGGTCTTCCTTTCCTGGGGCGGTCCTCATGTGAGCCAGTTTCTTTGTAGAGCTTGATGGTTTTTGCCACTGCACTTGGACACTTTCAAAATTTCCCCAATTTTTTGGGCTGACTGGCCTTCATTTCTTAAAGTAATGATGCCTGCTTGTTTTTCTTTACTTAGCTGCTTTTCTTCTTGCCATAATAGAAATTCTAACAGTCGGACTAGCAGCTGTGTATCCACCTGACTTCTGAACAACACAACTGATGGTCCCAACCCCATTTATAAGGCAAGAAGTCACACTTATTAAACCTGACCGGGCACACCTGTGAAGTGAAAACCATTTCAGGTAACTCAAGAGAATGCCAAGAGTGTGCAAAGCAGTAATCAAAGCAAAAGGTGGCTCCTTTGAAGAACCTAGAATATAAGACATATTTTCAGTTGTTTCACACTTTTTTGTTAGTATATAATTCCACATGTGTTAATTCATAGTTTTGATGCCTTCAGTGTGAATCTACATTTTTTTTTATTGTCCTGAAAATACAGAAAACTCTTGGAATGAGAAGGTGTCCAAACTTCTGGTCTGTACTGTATGTACATAGTGTGTATAATTTTTATATATAATCGTACTATATTATACTCTAATTTGTGGTAAACTTGAACTACAATATTAAGTTGAAAGTTGTTATATACCAGCAGATTTTCCTCGTTTTCAAGCAGGTTGGTTTAATTTAACTTGTTTAATGTTTGCATGTGTGTCATGGAGTGACTGTATGGACCAAACAGTCATGTGAACCCTGGTATTCAGGTAACAGTAGTTTTAAGGGTATGTTCACACAACATATTCTCGGTCCGTACTTTGGCACGTAATTTCGCTTCAATACGCCCGAAGTATGGGCTGACATTACGGTAGAGCTAGGATTACCTGTTCTTTCCTCCTGCACAGAATATGCGCCCAGGGAAAGAACTGACATCAGGGAGAGCTTCAGTGGGGTGCTCTGGCCAGCACGTCCTACTGAAGCCATGAGCATATAGTGACGCGGACCGTACTCTCTGCCATATGCCTGCTATTTAATCATGTGAACATACCCTAAGGAGCAGAACTTCTCCAGTATTACTACCCCTGCAGCATCTCCTCGTGTCTGTGGAGAAACCGCTCACATTCTTCTGTCTCATCTGTGTACTTTATTTTACAGCCAGTAGAATTACCTGGCTTAACACTGGTCTATTGTATTATAATAATGCTTTAGAAAACTGGTAATTGGTTTTGAGGCCTAAAATGTCACCAACAAAATGGAAGATTAATGAAAATTACGCAGATAACTAATCCAGGTAAATCAAGTCTATATATAATAATATATAAATATATATATATATATAATAATATATAATATATATATATTATTATATATATATATATTATATATATATTATAAATCTATATATATCATCAGAAAGAGCTTCTGAAAGCTGATCATCCGTTCCTATTTTGAGGATATGAGCTTCTGTAGGTCCTGTTTATATACACTGTACCAGAAAAAAGAAAATGGGGGTCCTTACCTGGTGCCCAAAGGAGCCACACTGTAAATGTAGAGAGTTGCTACTAGATCACCAATTACTGAATGCACTTCACTAATGCCCTACACTATTAAAATCTTAATAAGATGACTCTGACACTGATCCAGACAACTATCTTGAAACCACACTTAAAAGGCTTTATTCGCCATGCAGTTTCATAGAGCCACAGTGAGCTTTACACTAGCTTTCTGTTCATGCTTATGGCGATCACTGCTATTGACCAGCCCTATCAGCCCTGCTATTCCTGTGACAGACAGGAGTGCAAGAGATTTATAAAGTGTATTACACAGGCTGCAAAGCTCTAAAGAGCTTTTACTTGGCTGAATGAGAAGCTTTCAAAGTCTGTAGCTAGAGATAAGACCCTGCAGGAGGTGACTCACCATGGTAGGAGTTACAGCAGCTTAGAGCAATGAAAGATGAGGGAGAGCTGGAAGATTTGGTCGGTAACCAGAGAAACTTGTGTGCTCTAAGATGAGAGAATCATTTTTATTTTCTAACGAAAGAAAAAAACAGATCAATGTATTTAGTAATAGTCTTCATTTTACCTTTTCCTACATGGTAAAAGTGAATCATTGTAGAGAGAAGACCCGTTTAATATACATGGTCGTGGGGTCAGTGTGCTAAACTACCTGACCACACCACCAGGCACAGGCATCATAGTCTTGCATTAAACAGAGTATCTATGCTGGACGAGGGAACAGTGGTCGTCTTTGCTGCTCAGTGATGAGTCGAAATGTACCGCCAACGATCCTGAGACTTCAAGGAGAGTGCTATGCATCAGCCAGGTCAGGTACCAGTCTGTTACCCTTGCCAGTCGTCTAGCATGCAAACCATGATGTAAACGGTTACGAATGGACTGACATGACACTTGCGTCTCTCGCCTCCCTTAAACGTGCCTGGAGTTGTGTGGCATTCATCATCCGGTTCCGCAGGGCATTGTTTACAATGAGGCGGCCATCAGTGTGTGATGGAGCCAAAGGACGTCCACTTCTTTGCCTTTCTGTGACTCTTCCAGTCTCTCTCGCTTGTATTTGATACAACCTGCTGATACTCTGTAACACTGAGCACAGTGACCACTTCTGTCTGAGAGAATCTTGTTTGAAGCCTTGTAATGGCAAGGTACTGTTGATCACTTGTAAGATGTTGTCTTGGTCTCATGTTAATGTGAACAGCATGACTAGGACTGCTTGAGCTCCAATTCAAATTGATCCCCTAAATTTATTGGGCGATTCAGGGATCAAACTTCTGTGGAGAATGTTGCTAGATCTTGTTAGAGCACCAAGTTGTGCAAAAAGTACTGAAACCATGAACAGCTGGATATGTGCATTCGAAAGTTAAGAGATGGTCTCATTTCGTGCATTTAAAAATTTTTTCAAGAAAAGTTATGTTCATTCTGAAACTTAAACCAAAAGCCAAATATCCCTAACCTTTTGTGAGGTGTATGTGTTTAACATGGGTGGTATAAATATTTCACAGCACTCACCCAATCGATTTAAAATATTCTGTTTAGCAACTTTGTCAGTTCGAAGATACAGACATATGGATACGTCCTACACAAGGCAATGGCCGTTTTGCGCACAAACACGCTTCAAGGCCTCATGGGAGATCATGTCGCCACATCTTTTAAAGACCTTTATTACTCAACATAATACACAAAACTTGATAAAACCATTTAAAACCTAAGGCATTAAAGGAAGGATGATGGATCATTTAGATCATTAAATCCCAAAGGACTTAACGCTTCTGTCTGTAAGATCCATTCTGCCTTACAGCATAGCCATTTAGCGTCTGTCAGATACACATTTATCATTATCCTGGGGAGCACGTTCCCTTACCAGGTATTCCGGGTTTTCATCAACCAAACTTTAACCGACTGATCTCGAAGATTAGCACTTCTCCTAAAAGACACTATGGGTGGATTACATGTTTGTTTTTTGTTTTTTTGTTTTTTTAATGTCGTCATCCTTCAAAAGATACCAATATTTCTTTACAATCCATTTTGATGTGGTCTGCCAATGGGCTAAATTGAAATAAAAAAAAATACATCTTTGTTTTTTTATGCTTACCATAGACCAGATCATGTCCATCTCTCCTGACCACCCTTTCAAAAGCCTCAGATATAATTTTTATCATATCCTTGGGCACGCAGACGATTCATTAACTCTGTAACCGGTTTTCGAAAATCTGCATAATCACGATTATTCCTTTTGGACCAGATAAATTGTCCATGTTAATCGCACATGATGGAGGAAAATTTTCACTATGTAATAATGCATTTGTGGCACTAGGTTTGCAGTATTCCTTAATGGATATGGTACCATCCTCCAGTTTTATCACGTCAAAAAATTCTACCTCAGATCCTTCAAAAGTGGAGGAAAATTGAATGTTAAAATCGGTAATCTTTAGATGCAACAAAAATTAAACTGCTCCCCTGTGCCTGACCACATTTGCTTGAGAATGACTCCATGGAGGAGTTGAAACGTTGCTTGTATGGACTTTTTTTTATATATATTTTGGTGGCGCTGCTTTCTTTATTTTTGGAAGGTTTTGGATCATACCTTTTGAGCTTTGCACACCTCTGTTTGATTTTGTTGCAGTGCTGTATCCTTGACTTTTTTTCTTTTTGACCAAATAATCACCACGTCATCAATAAAGCAAGACTACTCTACAACATATTTCAGAAATGTATTATTGATGTTAGATATATTTTTCTTCCCAAATAGCTAGAAACAAATTGGCAAAAGTATGGGCTACAAAGGTCCCCGTTGCTATTTCAATCTATTGCAAAAAATCATTTCTCCATAAAACAAAACGCATCATGAGTTAAAATGAAACCTAGAGTATCACAAAGTTGACATGGGGACATGATCTCCTATGAGGCCTTGATGAAGAGCATTTGTACATGAAACGGCCGTCGCCTTGTATAGGACTTAGTCATATGTCTTTACCCTTGAACTGACTAGTTGCTAATAAATCGAAATATTTTAATCAATTGGGTTCTGTGGAATGTTTCTATCATGGACTGCTCTCGATATACCGAGCACCATCACATTTAAATAGTGAAATGCGTTTGCGTCGAGCCGCTAACAATGTGAGAATCCGCTGCGGAGTGGTGCAGAAATTTGTTTGTTTGTGTGTGTGTATGTATTATATGGATCTTCCCATCCTCCTTTAAACTCACTATTATAACCCCTTTACTGAAAAAGCCCTCTCTGGATCCATCCTGTTCTAATTACCGACCAGTCTCTAACCTGCCCTTCATCGCTAAACTCCTAGAACGCTTGACCTACTCATCTAACCCGCTATCCCTCTAGTAACTCTTAACACTCTACAATCAGATTTCCACACCTTACACTCCACAAACTGCTCTAGCAAAAGTTTCAAATGATCTCCTCGTAGCAAAATCTCAGGGTAACTACTCTTGCTGCTTCTCTCTCTGCAGCATTTGACACCGTGGATCACCAACTTCTCAATGCCATTGGCCTCCAGGACACTGCACTCTTTGTTCTCATCCTACCTCTCTGACCGCTCCTTCAGTGTCTCATTTTCGGGTTCCACCTCCTTTCCTCTTGCTGTTGGGGTTCCTCAGGGATCCGTTCTATGTCCTCTCCTTTTCAATCTACACAGCCCCTATTGGACAAACCATCAGTAGATTTGGCTTTCGGTACCATCTCTATGCTGATGACACCCAATTATACACCTCTTCCCTGCTTCAAAACACCAGTGTCTGTCCGCTGTCTGACACGTCTTTCCTATATCTTAAACTAAACCTCACTAAAACGGAATTTCTAGTCATCTCACCATCTAGTAACTAACCTCCCTCTCTCCCCCCTGCTATTTCTCTCTGTGTGTGGCACCACCATAACTCCTAGGCAGCAGGCCCACTATCTTGGGGTTATACTAGATTCTGATCTGTCCTTCACCCCCTATATCCAATCCTTTGCCCGCTCCTGTCATCTGCACCTCAAGAACATCTCCAGAATCCATCCATTTCTTACTGTGGAAACAAACCAGCCTCTTATTGTCGCTCTTATTCATTCTCGTCTTGACTACTGTAACTCCTTGCTAATCGGTCTCTCTCTCTGTAAACGCTCGCTTCTCCAATCTGTCCTGAATGCAGCAGCCATGCTCATCTTTTTCTCCAGTCACTATACTGATGCCTCTACCCTGTGTTAGTCACGGCAGTGGTTGCCCATTCAGTACAGAATACAACTTAAACTAATCACTCTCACCCATAAAGCTCTCCACAGTGCTGCACCCTCCTACATCTCCTCCCTCATCTGTCTACCACCCTACCCGGTCTTTCTGCTCTGCTGCTGATCTGAGATTACACACCTCACTCATCCGAACCTCCCATGCCCGTCTCCAAGATTTTGCACGTGTTGCACCAGTTCTCTGGAACATGTTACCCCATGTGATCAGGCACACTCGCAACCCTCATAGTTTAAAGTGCGCTCTGAAAACTCCTTTTCTTAGACAAGCCTACCAAGACCCCTAATTGCTAACCCCACAAATTCTGTCACAGATTCATTACTTCCTGCACTTGGCACCCACAGGCACTTATCTGTATATAGATGTACGATGTGGGTGGCAAATTCATCCACTTTTTTTTTTTTTTATTATATAAACCACCTCATATTTATGAAACATGGCTGGACACCATTGTAAACTGAGCACTTCTCACCCTTCGTTTCACCAATACATCCTAATAGATTGTAAGCTCTTGCAAGCAGGGCCCTCACACCTCGTGTCTGATTTGTAAGTAGCTTTTTTTATAATGTAAAATTTGGTTTTGTCTGAGCTTATACCCGCTATATTGTAAAGTGCTGTATAATATTTTGGCACTATGGTTGGAATGGTGAGGTCACTCCCTGCTGTGTCTTATCTGCAGCACATGAGTTTCAGTAAGAAACATAAACAAACAAACTTTAACTCTGTAATGGACACGTTTAAATAGCAGGACACAAGGCCACAGTGCTCTAACAGGCAGAGATAGAAATAGAGTTGATAGAACCACCCACAGCCTAACCAGGAAGTGGGAGCCTGAAGCTGGTTGTGAAGAGCAGGCTCTGTGAAACAGCTTGGTAAGAACATTCCTTTTAACCTCAGAGTCCCATATTAGCTGCTAGGGCTATGGTTACAAGATACATGTGATTAATAATGGAAATAATAACCTAAACATCAACCTATACATCTATTAGGTAAAATTGCAGACTTCATCTGCTTACCCTGCTCAGTTACCTCCGGTTTTCATATGTTGATCCGTTTTAAGGAAACTGATAAGTATTTCTTGCGGAGAACAATCTAGTACCATACTGTGGGTAGAAGGCTTGTACATTTGAAAGCTCTGCCTGGTGCTAAAAATTCCAGGCATTCCTCAGCTACAGAAAGGCAGGAAACTGCAGTTAAAATAGGAAATGTATTGAAGAGTTGAATAACTATAGCACTATTCTTTCTTTTTTTGGTAAAAGGTCTTTTAGGCATTAAAAATGACAACGGGCCACATCACCAGTCTGTGGAGCTGCGTACCAGAACGTTGACATCTGCCCCACATGTGTGTAGTACTTTACTAAATGCATTCCTTGCCCATAAGTGGAGGTAGCCTGAACTTGAATCTAGGATGGGATAATGAAACAACTCCTATTACCTTAACAGCCCCTGAGTTATATCGAGGTTCTCCAAATACTGCATATTTGTATCTATTCTGTAACCAATGGCGTATTAAAATAAAAAAGTTGGTAATGTAATGGCCCCTACACTAAACTTGCCAGCAGCAAAGTTCAATTTAGCTACTTAGTAATAATAATCTTTATTTATATAGCGCCAACATATTCGCAGCACTTTACAATATAGAGGGTATAAGCACAGACAAACCAGACATTACATTATAAAAAAAAAATCTACTGACAAATCAGACACAAGGTGTGAGGGCCCTGCTCGCAAGAGCTTACAATCTATTAGGGTGTATGGGTGAAACAAAGGCTGAGAAGTGCTTGGTTTACAATGGACCAGCCATGTTACATAAATATGGGATAGTATACATAAAAAAGTGGATGAACCTGCCATCCCAACCATACATCTATACACAGATAAGTGCCTGTGGGTGCCGAAGTGCAGGAAGTGACGAATCTGTGACAGAATTTGGGGGGTTAATAATTATGGATCTTGGTAGGCTTGTCCAAGAAAATGACTTTTCAGAGCCCACTTAAAACTGTGAGGGTTGTGAGTGTGCCTGATCACATGGGGTAACATGTTCCAGAGAACTGGTGCAATACGTGCAAAATCTTGGAGATGGGCATGGGAGGTTCGGATGAGTGAGGTGTGTAATCTTGGATCAGTAACAGTAGTAGTACTTGATGTTCAAAAAAGAGCTTGGGTTTTAGGCCCCATTCACATCGCAATTTTTTTGTCCTCGTTCATGGTATCAGTTGAGGTACTGTAAAAAAATAAATCCACATACCGCCAAGGGGTCATGATGGGGCTATTGAATTCTATGCAGAATGTAAATGCTTTCTGCAGTGGACAAAAGTGGTCTACCACATTTCTGTGTCAGATGAACAGCAAGTTAAAATGCTTTATTCTGCAAATGGATTTTAGTACCAATTGTGGGGAAAAGTGGAATGCAAATGCAGAAACGTGCAGGCCATATAGGACTCACTTGTCAAACTTGAGGTTGAATCCGACCGTTTGTGTCTAAGCTAGAAGGACATAAAATGATGCAGGGAATGGACAAAGAAGAACCGACTCTCCACTATCCCTGGAGAATGCAGTAAGGGCTCGGTAGAGTTGGCAGCTCCAGTACGGGGAGCAGGCTATATATTTGGTTTGGAGCTCTGGTGCACATTCTCCATACTGCTCTTTTTAGCAGTCGCACAACTCTGGAAATACTACTCAGGCAGCTTAGCCACCCTCCAAGATAGGAAGCAAAGTGCTAAAAAAATATATAAATTCTTAATGTCCATTTTGGCTTTCACTGCTCATAATGCACACCACAACCTTTTAAGGGCAACCATAATGCTAATGTGGCCCTCGAGGGAAAGGAGTTCGACAACCCTGAGATAGCATCATGACCATGGGGAGGGAGTTCAACAGACAAACCTTTTTTACTTTTGAAACCTTGTGGTAATATAGATGTAATTTAAAGGGGTCTACTGTTTTTCAAATGCATCAAAAAGGCAAGCAAAAGCGCATACATTTTCAAGAAATGTGTTTCTTTTATTTGACCACCTGTGGTCCAAATTATAGTTAATTGCAAAACCACCTGCATTAAAAAGACAAAAAACAAAACGCATGCAGTAGTAAGGCTATGTTCACACGATGTACTGCGGCGCGTACAGTATGTGCCCGCCGCCGGCCCCATAGACATTTGTTACTCGCGGCACGTATTCACCGCAAGTAATTGACATGTCACTTATCTCCCCGCGCGTACAATCCGATCGTATTGTACAAGTGGGGAGGGGAGGCGTAATCCGTAGGTCTCTAGGAGAACTACGGATTACCGTAATTCCGTCGCGCATCTCGCCCGTATTAGAATGTAACTACGCGGCAAAATGCGGGCCAAAATTACCCCATGTGAACATACCCTAAAGCAACGGACTGCAGGACACTACCTTCAAGTGACTTGTTTAAGTTGATCATGTCTGATCAGTGTGGGCTACTCCGTGTTCATAAGGGTATGTTCACACGGCTTGTTTGGACGCTGATATTTCAGTGCCCAAAACCTCGTCTAAAGCACACTTCTTCAGAAGAGGTTTTAGATGCGTTTATCGGCAGGATTTTAACGCAGTTTGAGGTTTTCAGCACTGTTATTTACCCTTAGAAATTAATAGCCACAGTGAAAAACGCGCAGAGAAACGCATCTAAAAACGTGCCTAGGTTTAGAAGCTCTTCATCGATTCCTGTGGGGATTTTAAGCATTGAAAACGCTTCAAGAATTGACATGAGCCTTTTCAGTGCCCAAAACAGCTACAAAAGAAGCACCTAAAACGCAAGTAAAATCCTTTTGTGTGAAAAACACTTTTAAATGGGAATAAAGGAAAATTAACTAGGGATGTTTGGGAGTGGAAATGCTTCGAAAATGGCGTCAAAATCGGGTGTGTGAACATGCAGATTTGGATGCTGATTCTGCGGGTGGATTCAGTTTGGATTTACATTGTACCCTATGTAAAATCAGTGTCGTCGTTCAGGCAGAGCTGACCTTGAATATTTTTGGCTTGTACTTGTCAATTCTTATTTCGTTTTACACGTTGATTTTACATGGTATAAGAGCCAGAAAATTAGCATTAGACACACTACATTTCCTCGTCAGAATTCTACGCTTCTGAATGCAGAATTTAACGAGGAAACTACACTGATTCGGTGCGGACACTGTAAGCAGCGGAAATCCGATGTGTGATCGTACCCTTACGGCATGTCCTTCAGGGCTTGTTCACACAACGTTTTTGTGATCTGTTTTACGGATCCGCAATACGGATCTAACAATGGTCAGTGTGATTAACATTGCTTTCAATGTCAAAAGCGCATCGCTGTTCACACAAGTGATGGCCGATGCGCTTTTCGCGATCCGCTTTTTTGGATCCGTTTTAAGAATTGACATGTCGATTCTTCTTGCGTTTTTACGCAAAAGAAATCCCCATAGGAAATAATGGAGTGCGCTTTTGGCCTCCCGAAAGCGGATCCAAAAGCGCAGCATACATTTGGGTGTGTTTTGGTTCCGCTTTCGATGCAAAAAACGCATTGGATTTAAATTAAATATAAAGTTTGGGTTATATTTTGTATCATTTTAATGGGTGGGCTAATTTTTCTGATGCAATGTGCTATTGGAAAATGCCTTCATTCTACATGGGTAAAGGAGAGGAGGATAATGTCAGTCCCACAGCCCTCAGCATACCACCGGATGCACAAGGACGTCGGGTATCTGATTTTTAAAACTATTGGTTGATTTTTTTTTTTAAATGGGGGGGCGGGTTCTAAAATCATAGGTGTATGTACACTTGATTGACACTAGGTAAAAAAAAGTAAAAATTTCTTGGTCATTGATGGGCTATATTATATTTAAATTGCAGTTTGATTTAAATAAAGCATTGAAAAAACGGATCCGTAAAACGCATCCAATGCAGGATCAGCTGTTGCGTTTTCTGGATCCGCTTTTTGGATGCAGTTTGCATCCAGTTTTCGCAGGTTAAAAACGGATCCGTAAAACTGATCCAAATCGTCGTGTGAACAAGCCCTTAATCTTAAAGACCCCTGCTGATAAGCCTCTTCAGTGTTTGTGCTTATACTTGTACATTTGTATTACAAGGTCCTGAAGCGCTGTCCCATTAAAGTTATTCTCACTAATCTTATTAATGGCCTGTTCTTAAAATAATCATTTAATTTTTTTATGCTTAATTAAGATTATGCCTCATTAAGCCCCACACTATTACATATCACATTTTTTTTTTTTTAGCAATGTGTTAATTGACTGCAAAGTCAATTATCACCCATTAGTATTTACTTCTCTGTTTTTCTCAGAGGAAAGCCAGGTCACAGGTTTACACTGATAATGGCTTACTATTTTATAGGTTAGTCTTATTTACTTATTCTTTTCTTAAACCAGATTTAATAAAATCCATAATGTTCTTCTGTTTTGAAGCCACAGTATAGCTTTTTAAAGGGACACTACCATCAAAATTATTTTCACATATTGACAAACGGCATGCAACAATTTAACTTTGTTTAAAAGTTTCCCTATGTAGACAACTTCGTCTTGTCTCTGTAACTTCCCTTCTGTGTGCACAGCAGTGAGAAAATAGCTTGGTGGTTCTTTTTCCAGGTTCGGTCTGGCCTGAGTGGTGTAAGTGCCATCAGCTGGCCCTGACAAGTGTTAAGAAACCCCCTCCCCAGTGCAGAAAAAGACTAACCTATTATCCTTTTATTTATTGCCATTGTCCTTGCCGTGTGGTCTGCAGACTAATCTTCTCTATCCCTGTCCAGAGAATAATAGAGCGAGCATTGTCCTTACCGTAATTACCTAATATTTTTAATGGACTAAATAGCTCTTTACCACAAAAGGACATTTTTATGTAGTTTTTCATTGCATGGGGCTACTGAAACACAGAACTGCCAAATATTCTAAAGAAAAAATGGTTTAACAAAGTATAACCCTCATGCTACATGGAAAATTTCCTTTCAATGCTAATATATAAATTTTTATATATATATAATCCTGGTGGAACTATGGATACAAATATATGGTTATGTTGTGTAATGTTCTCCTGTTTATATTAAATGTGCTTTTTTTTTTTAATTATGTTTGGTTACACAACTTTAAGTTTTCTCTGTAAATTTGTATAGAAAGTAAGGAAGTAGTAGCTCGAACCAGGAATACTTTGTCCAGCAGAATTGTTACAAATAAAAATGGAATTGGATACTCAAAGGAACAGTACAGAATTCACACCATTGTCACATTCATTTTACATCCAGTGAACACCCAGATTTGCCTGATTATTTTGAAGACTGAAACCGTTGTGGAGGAGAACGTGTTTGGTCATGAGTTTTATTATTGTGTGAGCAACGGTTGCTATGGTCAGTGTATATGTCAATGCAAGTATTTTTGGGGTACGTTCACAGGACATATTTCAGCACCGAAAAGGTTGCCGCCAAATGACATCCTCTCCATCGGCAGTTCCGTGCTTGTAAGCGCAGAATTGAGACTAAGAAACAATGCTGAATTTCCAAGTACCTCTTATTGGTAGCACAGAAAATGTCTCAAAGAATTGACATATTGCTAATGATGTCTGATCATAGTTGACCAAATTACTGGGACTACTATGTACTCTTCTGAAACCCTTGAGAAATAATTGTACGAGTATTGCCTACTTGTCTACCATTGTTTTTGAGTTGCTCTCTTCTGTTACTGCCGATGGAAATGTGAGATGTTGTTTTTTTTATGTTCAATGACAAAATTCATAAATAAAACCTTTTAAAAAAAAAAAAAAAAAAACATACATTTTGATATGCCTTAAAATTCTGAGATGGGAACACCTTTGTAAGGAAAACTAGTCCGGGTAAAGCATGGTTTTGACACATCACAGCAGCTCCGCACATTTAAAAAAACTATTTTATTGGTCTAAATCAGAAGTATGAAATTAATATTCAGGGCACATGGCGAATATACAAGATGTCAGGAATGCACTCCTGGCCCTTTGAGGATTGTTGCAGTCTCAGCTAGTGTTTGACCTGGTGAGTTAATCATTCGAGCCAATCCCTGGCTGCAGCGGGGGTTTAAAACCTCTGCCTGGCTCTCCTGGTGATTTGCTTTTAGGGCACGTCCCCACTGCACCGGAACAAATACCGTCCGGTTTGCCGGCCGGTATTTGTCCTGTTTTGCGGCCGTCCCCACAGCCGCGGGGGGGGGGGCTTTTCTCCGGGATGAGCCCTCCACATTGACAACCGGACGGAAGAATGTGCATGTTCAATGTTCTGCGGGTGGAAATACCGCCCGACGGAAAAGCTGTGCAGTGGGGACTGCTGCACGGGTTTTCCATAGAGCACCATTGTGCTAGTTTTCGGCTAGTTTTTCAGGCGGTCTGAAAAACCGCAAACCGGCTGAAAAACTGCCAAAAACCCATGCCGTGGGGACATGCCCTTAGTGTCCTAGCTGTTTGTTTTTGCTCTGCTGTGTAGTTTCGTTTTTTTTTTTGGGATCTTAACTTGTCTTTCCACTTACTATCCCGTTTTGTCCATAAAGGTAGTGCACATATTCCAGATTGGACCTCAACCCATCTGACTATTCTCTTTTCTGTTTCTTGTTTTTTCATCTGGTTATCTTCTGTCTGCGACCCGTTTATTAGGATATTGTTTGGGAAGAAGTTGGTGTGGGGTCGCCCTTCTAGGGGCGGGTGCTATGCCTAGGCAAGCCAGGGCGAGATTAGGGCACCCCTTACACACACACAACCTAAGCTCCCAGACATCATCTTTAAGAAATTTGCCTAACTGTGACTAAAAAATAACCATTACTAACCTGTTAAATCCAGTCACTTTAGTCCCTGGCTACCCACCACAGTTTCCTCTCAAAATCTGTATTGAAACTGTAGGTTAATGGGACATAGTTATAGGTGGCTTTTACCCAGATTTTTGCACAAAATACGCTTCAATTCTGCGCTGAAAACTGAGTGCAGTTCCTAAGTTAGAGTGTGGAAATTTTGGTTATTAGCCAAGGAATTGAATTGATCGAAAAAGAAGGAATAGTAGAAAGCAAAGACTGATGCTACTACTTTCCCTTCACCCACTACATTATCAAGATGGGAACTATTTTTATATCCGGTTTTTGAACCTCAGATTGACATGTTTGTTTTTCCTTTTTTCTATTTGCAGGGCAGCAAAGGACATTACAGATACCACTGGCAAAGCCACAATGTCAAGCACAGTGGAGTGGATGATATGGTCCTGTTGTCCAAAATCTCTGAAGATTCTATAGTGGAAAACTTGAAAAAGCGCTATATGGATGATTTCATTTTTGTATCCTTTATCATTGTTTTAACCTGGATCAATGAACTTGCATACCCTAATTTTATTTGCAGAGGGAGATATGTTTCTACTTCAATGAATTGCTAGACCAGAAACCTGATAGGTTGGGCTCTACTCCTATCAAATGTAATCTCCAGTAGTGTAATCTACTGTTTGTATCGACTGAAAATATGGCAGCACCATAGGATCACCCAATACAATTTTATGTATTCAGTCTTCCCTGACTGTGTGTTATGCATGTCAAATTTTTTTTTTTTTTTTTTTGTTAGGTTAGGAGTTGCTGAGTTGACCTGCCATTTTACTTACAGGAAATACTGAACTTTACAACCAAGAGCTAAGAGTGGGTACGGAAATGTGGTATATGGTCTCAGAATACTTGACATAAACACAGACATATATGCTGGCACCTCTGAGTAGAGTGCAACTGATAAAATTTTGTAATGCAAATATTGACATCTTGCAAAGTAATCTTATGAGAAAATATTTATACAGTTTTCTTTCACATCCTCAGACTGTTCTCTGCCATGAGGTGCCAGGTTGAACTTCCAGTGACTGGTATGAAAGAGTGGGAAAGTGATAACCCCAAATTTAACAAACCTGCTCCCCATTCACACCTGAGATCGTGTAACACTAAGGGTATGTTCACATGGCGGCTTGCAGCGCATACCTGTGCCCGCTGCAAGACGCCATGTGTTTAGAAGAACGCGCTGATTAACAAGTTCTTATAGCGTGCAGGGCTGGCCCCATTCACTTACATTATCCCTGTTGCGTATACTCTGGAAAGAATTGACATGTCACAATCATAGCTCTCTAGGAGCGCAGTTACGCCCCGAAATATGTCCTAAAAGCCGCTGTGTGAACATAGTCTAACAAGTCGCATGACCCCATGAAAGGACAATGGCAAATTGGGCACAAGTTGTCCACTTTCACTTAGGGGTGCACACATGCCAGTGGTTTAACATTGTCTGAGTTATTTTGAGGCTACATCAAATTTACACTGATACAAGGTAAAGTAGTCTACAACTTGTTTAACAAAGTGTCATTTCTTCAGTGTTGTCCCATGAAAAGATATTTTCATGAATATACAATAACATAAATGTGGTGTGTGTGTATATATAATTATACACACCCATCACAGTATCCCACAAAGTGAGTACACCCTTCACATTTTTGTTGTAGATCTATGAAAAATTCTTTTCATGGGACAAGACTGTGCCCTCAAAATAACTGTACACACAACCATCAATGTTAAAATATTATAAAATATAACTTTTTATAAATGAATAATTATATAGATCACATATTTTAGGAAATAATTTGTATTGCGGAAGGTCTCAGGTCTTGTTACATTTACACGTTCTAGTCATACTTATTTTAGGTTCAATTCACACCAGGTCTGTAGTGTATGGTGAGCCTTTACACTTAGAAAATCTTCCAAAAGTATACAGCACTGTGCCCATAGATGTACACTGGTCAAATGTATGTCAGATGAACAGACTTTTAACAGAGGCATAACTTGAAGCTCTTGGGCCCTAATGCAAGAAATTAAATGGGACCCCTTGTTACCATGTGTCATTTACAATTCTGGTGGATTGCAGATGGGCTGCAGGGCCCCTGCCTTTTAACATGCGTTTGACCAGTATATGTTGGAATCCCCCAAATTCAACTATGTTGAAAGTGCATAATGTGCAGCATGCGGTTTTGAAACTTAGTCAACGAATAGTGCACTTAACCTAAAGGTTTGTCTTTTATTATGTCAATGAACTACTTATTTTATGTTGCCTTGTGAACTGGAACTTGGAAATGAAATGTTAATGAAGCCCCCAGTATTGATATCCTATACAAATATTGCAAACTGCCAGTTATAACATGAAACTGTTAGAGTAAAAATATAATAATGTGCTATTCTATTTGTATAGCAAATCGGACTACTAAAACCATTGAGACTCAGCAGATTCTAATATTGGAATTGTTACTATGTTTCCTTTCACATCAAAGTCTCCTATTCATCATTTATCCCCACTAGGTTGGAAAGAATAGCTTAGTATAACTGACTATGGGAATTTTTTTTTTATTTTTTTTTTTACTGGTTCTGGGTTTGGCAGTCGATTAAGGGTATGTTCAATCGGCTGATTTGCAGTGCTGAGAATTTCATCACTGAATCATCATGGAATCCATGATCATAAGCATAGATTTTTGGGTTTGAGGCAGATTTTCAGCCTCCTATATACTTTGTGTGGTGAGGATGCAGCGCAGAATCTGCCCATGTCAATTCTTTTTCACTGCTGGAAAAAAAAATTGCCACTGAAGAAAAGCAGTTGTGTGTGCACAACGGCGTGTATTTTCCATTAAAGAAAAAGTACCGTAAGGCAGATTACATGTGCACAACTCACTTTTCAGTTTTTTAATGTGTAAAAGCTTTCTGTTGCTCTGTCATATAAAATATCCCCAACAATAAGTTTAAGTTTGGCTGTAACGTTTAAAAATGAGGAGCAGTTCAAGGGGGTATGAATACTTTTGCAACCCACCGTATGGTGCTCAGTGCTATAAGTCTCCTTTGCTGTTCACCTCTTTTCCCTATAACCATTTCAGTATACATGACCTACAGGAAAATGACGAATGTATAAATTGTAGGCCTAACCTGACAACTCCAATAGGGCCCAGAGGTTGATGGACATTTTATCTTGTTGCAGGGAATAACAAGTTAGTGGCTTTCTGCTAACAGCACTATGTGAGTTCTCTGGTATACGGGGGGCCGAGGCTATTATCCATATTTTTACCATTGCCACTTATGGTGCCGTTTCAGTTTCCTGTCATTAGGTGGTGGGAGCCCATGTTTTGCTATGGGGTCCAATAAAATAAAGTTCTGCTTTTGTATAGATCTTGAGTTCACTTTTCCATCTAAATTTGGAAACATTCTGGTCAGCTGTTTTAGTAGTTATATTTCTTTCTGCAAAAGCTTTGTGATATCCAACATGACTGTCATTACAGCTCCCACACGTCTAGTTATACAGCAATACATTTCTTGCTCGTGTATCTCTATAGCACTTGCACATTAGTCATTGGAATGGCATAAAAGGGACAATTGATTTATAAATCTGTTCTATTTCACAATGGTATTTAGAGCTTGCCTGCCATCCTGCACTCAACCAAGGCTCTCAATGTAAATTCGTGGTTTTTTTTTTGTTTTGTTTTTTTTACACACAGATGGATAGATGGATTTATTGTGGGGGAAACTGGAGTACTCATAGGAAAACCACACAAATATTGGGCGGGCACTTTGCAGATGTCCTGGATGGAATTTTAATCCATGACCCCAGCACTGCGAGGCAACAGTGCTAACCAGAGAACTACCTATACATCCTGATATGTGCTCTCTTTAACATGGTTGCAATTGTATTACTTTCTCAATTTTGTCATAAGTTGATGGCCAGTATGTATGTATGTGTGTGTGTATGTATTATGATGTATATGTTATATATATATATATATATATATATATATATATATAGCGCAAGTGTATGTTTAAAACAATTTGTTAACTTCAGATTTATTGTCAGGAGCAGGGACATACCATTGATAGTTGAGTTCTTGAACCCACAAAGGATTAGAATAGCATCCAATAGACCCTGAATGAACTGATTGTTGTGGGAGTAGTCATGAATGAGTGTTTAACTGTGCCGCTTTAAGCTTGGATTATTCGACACGCGATCAAATGGTGCTATTGTTTATCTACAAACTGTTCTGTCTGTGAGGGATGTTCTAGTAAAAGTGTATATATGCTGAGTGTCCCTAGATCTCTATACGCATGAGACAGACCTATTTACCATAACTGTTTCACAACTGACTTCTTGTTTACATGACCATGTATTTTTTATGCTTTGTATATAAAATATTCTAGGTTAAATTCACTTAATTTACAGTAATATGCTAGTAGACTTTGACAAAAAGGCAACAAAACATATACAAACCTGATTAGTACATAGCACAGTTTGTTTGGTATATACGGTCATCTTAGTTTGATGTTCATTATCCAATGTACTTTTTCCTTTTAAACATATGTTTATTAAAAAGCCGGGTTTTTTACTAACACACTAAGGGAGGCATGTATGAAAACTGTCTAGATCTTTCTTTGTTGTCCATAGCAACCAATCAGAGCTCCCCTTTCATCTTTTCAGAGCACTATATGAAATGGAAGGGGAGCTCTGGTTTCTATGGGCAACAAAAAGTCTTAGCCTAACAGTATGAAAAACCGTCTAGATCTATGTTCACATGGCTAATTGCGGCGCGCATAGTACGTGCTGTAATACGCCGTGTGTTTTGGAACCACGCGCTGATCAGTGCGTAATTACAGAGCAGGGGGGGGGGGCCGCCGCCGGCCCCATTGAGATGCATTGACAGCGGTGCGTAAGTGCCGCTAACAGTTGACATGTGAATTCCCTCCCCGGGCGTACAATACAAGAACCTGCTGCATTGGAGACCGGGGGAGGACCTTGTCTTTCCCTAGTTATATCGCATCAGCTAAGGGGTAAATCACCCCTTTCCCGCCCCCCCCCCCCCCCCCATGGTATCCATGGAGTAATCTCCGGTCGGGTCCGATGCTGTAGGATGTCGGCTGTAATGTACAACTGACATACCGCAGCGATCGTGTGAACTCTGGTTTAGAGTTTGTATGATCACCAGGATGTAAGCTTTCATCTTCCCCATTTCCCTTCCTTCTTGCAGACTATACAAATTAATGGCCACATGTATGAAACCTGTCTAGGTCTAAAACTCCCTTTGTAGCCCATAGCAACCAATCACAGTGCCCCTCTCATTTCATAGAATGCTCTGGAAAAATGAGATGGGCGCTCTGATTGGTTGGTATGAGCAACAAATGGAGTTTTAGACCTAGACAGTTTTCATACATGTGGCCATAAGTCTTTCATGATAAGTATTGTGCTTGATCTTCCATTTTTGGACCCCTTCTAATTTTCTCAGTCTCTTTGTCAGCGAGATCATCAAAGCTAAACACAATGGGACACACTTATCAAGACAGTTGCACCAGAATTCTGGCACGATTTGCAGCAAAATAATGGCGTACCTGCTTTACACCACACTTATGTTTTAGACCGTTTCTAGATACTTCTGCACCTTGTCCAGCAAGAGGGGTGTGGAGTCATTCGGAAGGGATGTGGCTCCATGTGATACTGTGTGTCAAAATAGTGGCTTAAAGAGAACCTGTAACACAGATTATGCCCCCCTTGCTGAGGACAGCACAAGCTAGTGTCAGACATCCTGTTTCCAGCGCTGTGTCCCTTATTCTGGAGTTTGAGTATTTAATGCTCAAATCTTCATGAGCATGTGTTAACCCTGCCCACCAAAGGCTAGCCCCACCCTCCTGGCAGTTATTCACATGTTTCTACCTATTCAAAGTAATAGGTTAATCAGTTATGAGGTGGGCGGGGTATGAAAAAAACACTCTTCATGACACTTTTCTGGCTGAAAACTGCAGATTTGAGCATTAAATATTGTAAAACTGCAGCATCTTACAGAATAAGGGACACAGCGCTGGAAACAGCATGTCTGTCACTAACTTGTTCTGCCCTCAGCAAGGGGGCATAATGTATGTGACAGGTTCTCTTTAAAGTAAACTCATTTTAAAAAATGGTAATGTTGGACCGTTTTAAGCTGCGCCAGATTAACACTGATAAATGTGGTGCAGTGTATTTGTTAATAGTCTTTATTTACCTTTTTGTTTATATGTTTAAGGCTAATCAATGAAATCTGAATATCCCTTTAACAAATGTGAATGCAGCTCTTGGCTATAATAACTAACACGATTAATGCAGTAATACACTAGAACTAGGGCAATAATGTTTGTATTTCTCTCAATAAAAAAAAAACTTCACTTAAGGTATTTGTTTTTAGTATTAATCAACCTTAACTGCTTATAGACCTACATTGGACCAGTCTTGATCTCTGTGAATCCATTTAAACAAATGCCTTACTTTGGAGAAAAGGAGATAGAAATGTACCAAGGAGCTGTAAGTATTGAGTTGCTTAAGATCAGAATGCCTTTTTCATGTCTTAAAATAAGATTCCTAAAATCCCATACACTATATGGGTGCTCTTACACCAGACAAATATACTGTAGATTCACATGTGGAAAATTTGCTGCATCAGCACATCTTTACAGGGTCAACAAAGTGGATGACATTGTGCATCTATATACTTGTGGAAATTGAGTTGTTGCAAATACAATGTGAATTTATTGCGGATTTGCCTTAAAAGGCGTTCTGGGACCTAATTATGCTCATTGGGGTATGAGTAAAAAATAAGATAAACCTCGTACTTGCCTACCAGATGGTCTCCTTCACTCCCGTCTGCCGGTCCGTTCATCGTTCACATGACTGCTGCAGCCAATTGCAGGTAACAGTCCCCGGAGTCGATTGCTAAGGCCTTAACAACCGGCTGGAGTCCGGAGTCGATTGCTAACTCTTATCAACTGACTTGTCTTGAGACCTTAACAACCGGCTTAACGACTGTTAGCGACTTCACACGCAGTAAATTATGTGATCCCCCAGTGAAGGTAAAAGGGTCCCCCAGTAAGTTATACGTCCCCCAGTAGGTATATGGGCAGGTTATGGATCCCCCAGTAGGTATATGGGCAGGTTATGGATCCCCCAGTAGGTATATGGGCAGGTTATGGATCCCCCAGTAGGTATATGGGCAGGTTATGGATCCCCCAGCAGGTATATGGGCAGGTTATGGATCCCCCAGCAGGTATAGGGGCAGGTTATGGATCCCGCAGCAGGTATAGGGGGCAGGTTATGGATCCCGCAGCAGGTATATGGGCAGGTTATGGATCCCCCAGCAGGTATATGGGCAGGTTATGGATCCCCCAGCAGGTATATGGGCAGGTTATAGGCCCCACAGCCCGAGTATATATAGGTAGCTTATAGGCCTCACAGCACATATGACAGTAGATAATAGCCCCTCCTCCCTGCACATATGACAGTAGATAATAGCCCCCCCCTCCCTGAACATATGACAGTAGATAATAGCCCCCCTCCCTGCACATGTGACAGTAGATAATAGCCCCTCCTCCCTGCACATATGACAGTAGATAATAGCCCCACCACCCTGCAAATATAACAGTAGAAAATAGCCCTCCTCCCTGCACATATGACAGTAGATAATAGCCCCTCCTTGCACATATGACAGTAGATAATAGCTCCCCCCTGAAACATATAACAGTAATAATAGCCCCTCCTCCTGCACTTATGACAGTAGATTAATAGCCCTTCCCTGCACATATAAACAGTAGATAATAGCCCTCCTCCCTGCACATATAACAGTAGATATGAGCCCCTCCTCCCTGCACATATGACAGTAGATAATATCCCCCCTTCCCTGCACATATGACAGTAGATAATAGCCCCCCCTCCCTGCACATATGACAGTAGATAATAGCCCCCCCTCCCTGCACATATGACAGTAGATAATAGCCCCCCCCTCCCTGCACATATGACAGTAGATAATAGGCCCCCAGCATGAATAGAGCTAATTAAAAGTAATAACCTGACAGCACTTACTTGACCTCACTCCCCGTCGCTGCTCCCGGTCTTTTCTTCAGCGGTGTGACGTCACCAGGCCGCGCGCGGGCAGCGTGATGACGCGCACTCCGGCGCGCACAGAGCCGCATCCTGCCTGCGGCCACATAGTACTCCGCGGAGCTCTCTGCTCCTCCAAAGCATCTAACTGTATGTGCGTCCAGCGGGCGCACATACAGTTAGTCCCGCCACCGCTGCCGTCGCCAAGGTCCTAAGCCAGGAGGGGGGCAATAGCCAGCCGGCCCCATACTGTCATTACTCGTGACGCATAAGTGCCGTGAATGAATGACATGTCAATTATCTCCCCGTGCTTACAGTATGATCGTATTGTATACGTGGGGAGAGGAGGCGTAATCCATAGTTCTTTCTGAGAAATGTGTATTACCGTAATGAGTGGGGCACATTTCGCCCATATAAGAGCGCAGTACGCTCTTAATACGCAGCGAAATGCGTCCCAAAATAAGCCGTGTGAACATAGCCTAATAGGGAACTAAAAATCTAAAATCTGCCATTCTAGCTTTAGCTGTGAAAGTGTTGCTTATTATAGTAAAATCTGTTACTGCAGATTTTAAGTACATTGATTTTTGGTTTATATGTTCAACAGTCACATAAGTACTTGCATCTAGAACGGCTATTCTCCAAAAAACCTTCATAAAAAAAAAATGCATATTTTTCCGGATATGAGATTCTCTAATTGCAATTCCAACATATTGGCCATGCAAAGTGAATAGGGCTTTCCATTCTCAAATATCCTCTACTGCACTATGCATATACAGTATCCTCTCCTACTGTAAAGAATAACATAACAGCTGTATTATATTTATTGATCATGAAAGCCCTTAGACATCACAAATGAGGAATATGGTCTAGATAACGCCATGTCTCACTGTCTGCTACAGAGAAGATCGCTATTTATTGCAGCGATCAAACATATTTGTTATTATTTAGCAGAAAGAGGAAATCGGTAAAAAGGATAAAACAAGAAGTCACAGTTTAAAAGAAAAAGATTAATCAAACTGTCTGTACAATGAGTCCAATGAAATCCAGCTGGCCACTTCCTCTCCTTCTCAGAATAGAATAGTGAAGGCAGTTCTGTGTCCGTTCGGATTATGTGAGATGTCACTGGGGGTTCTTTTATGCTGGTTGCACAGGACACTGGGTCATATGGTTCTGAAAACCTTCTACCTGTGTTTTTTTTTTTAAAAGAACCTTCATATGAATTGGTATGTTATATAGCAGATTATTACTGTAGATGACTGATTGTAACCAATAGCCAAACCCATGTAATTTAATAAAGATGGACATTTCTATTCAGGTGGTGAAGGTATGTTTATGGTGTGTTATCTGCAAGTTCTAGTGACTGCCTGGAGGTTGTATTAGTATACTTCAATATATCAAATTATGTATGTTGCATCTTCCTTATCCTGTTTTAGTGCATGTTCACAGCATTTTGCAGTTATATTTGTAGATCAACGTAGTGCTACTAAAAAGTATAGTATGGAACACAATTTAAAATGCAATAGGTCTCCCAAAAAGGAGAAATAGCCTGCAATCTATTTCCAAATACTCCAAGCCAGCAGACCCTGCAGTGATCAGGTACAAGTAGTCTGTCCTTACCAGGAAATGGGGGGGATAGGTCTGTGTTCTGGTGTCTGCCTAGACTGCCATCCAAGTGCTGTTAACAATCTGTTTGGCTCTTGCATATAAGGTAGCCTAAAGGCCCCACACCAAGCTGTAGACCTGCAAAAGGGGCAGCCTAAGAAGAAGCACACACAATTCTTGTGAAAACCAACATGTATAGTGAACACAACATATAAATAAATGCTGTGCTCTGCCATCTCCGCCCAATGGCTGGCAGTTTACAAATGTTTTGTTCATTTCTCTCTGGCCGTCCGTGCTACAAACGTAGGCGGGACAGCTATGCGTGTGGGATGCTTCATATTTAAAAATATGAAACTGGGGTATGCCTGTGATGTACGGTTATTCCATATTTCCTTATGAAATCCCGACTGCGCTGTGACTGGTTCATCTCCTTTGATTCTTTTGTCTCTGGAGCAAAGCACTGGCCAAGGTGCTAATGAAATTAACTGACAATCCTTTTGTGTTTTCCGACAACTGCGGGTTTTTTTTTCCTATTGGATTGGGAGAGTCAGGCCTTCCCTTTTAAATTGGGACATTTTTGGAGCCATGGGGGACTTGGTGATTTCTGAAATAATAGTGAATGAAGAAAGCTGGGGGGGATTTTTGTCATTTTCCCCCACAAATTTTTGAGCACCATTTTTTAAAATTTTCCCACTTTTTTAATATGGGTTTAAAGGGGTTGTCCATCTCATTAAAAAGTCATTTTAATGGCTTCCTATTAAAATATCCACAAGTAAAATAAAAAATTATACTCTCCTTCCTCTGGTGCCCTTTTCAGCAATTCTTTTAAACGCCACCATTTCCAAATGTCCCACAAAATTTGCAGCCGTTTAAATGAATACTCCAAATGGTGATGTAAGTTAGTGGCATGTAACCACTGCAGCAGTGACATCCCTGTTCAGAAGTGATGGAATACAGAAGGCTGAAGAGGCACGCTGTTGGAACCGGCACCAGAGGAAAGGGAGTATAACTTTTTTTTTTTTTATTTTATATGGGAACTATTAAAATGAGTTTTTAATGAGGTGGACAACCCCTTTAAGGGCTAACTTTTGTCTTGCAAGACGTTTATCAGGTGTGTGGTGCAGCCAGTAAGAAAAGCCATGGAGGAAAAAGACAAGGAGTAGTGCCAACCCTGTTCCTTTTCTTATGTAATTTCATGTTTTTTCATTACTTTGTCTTAAAAACTTTGATTTTTTTGTTTTAGGTTTATTAAAAAACCACCCCATATTATGCATTCTGAAACATGTACAGAAACATGATCATTGACAGGGAAAACCAGTGTGTCATTATTAGGTAAGAGACTTAACGATTATTTTTTTTATACTTTTTTATGATCTTTTATTGGACCTATATTCACCTATTATGAGCTCAATCGTTTGTTTTTTTTTGGTGATATGTTAGAGAAAATGAGCTATAAACTATCAACCTGACTACCTGGTCTGAAGCCCTGTGACCAAATCACATTAAGGGTATGTTCACAAGGTGTCTTGCGGCACTCGGCGTGTTCTTCTAAAGTGTGTGGTGGTGGGGGAGGGCATTAACTTTCATTATCCATGTCATTACTTCCCCTGGCCTTTAACACGCGGCAGGGAAGACCGGCAAGTAATCATAGCGCTCTGAGTGCTATGATTACTGTAATTACAGGTTGTATTTTGGTGCGCAATTACGCCGAAATACGTCCTTCAAAACGCTGTGTGAACATAGCCTTACTGTCACATTTTCATTTTACTAGACTGATGTCCAAATTTAAAGGTGTGTTCTCGCCATGCGGTTTCAGAGTCAGTTCTTCACAGCCAGCTTCAGGCTCTTAGTTCCTGTTTAGCCTTTGGGTGGTTCCACAGCAGTGATTGCTGTATCAGTTCTGCTACTCCTAGTTGACCATGCTAGAGGGACCAAGTAGTAATGGAAGGTTTTTAACAACTCGGCAGAATGATACAGAACTCTACAGGGTTAGTTTGTCAGTAATAAAAATAAGCAAGCTCCTGTGCTGCTTAGACACAGCAGTGACTGTTGTTTCCATCCTAACCATTTCTGATAGATCAGAGGGATAACCCAGGGAAGCTTGTGTAGACAAAAAGATAACTGCTCTATCTTTGAAAGGAAGTAAAATCAGAACAATTTATTTGCCAATAGTCCTTTTTAAACCTTTGCCTAAATTTTTAAACCTGATCAGTGTGGCTAGAATACCATGTTGGGTAATTAAGACCCATTTAGAAAAACAACTCCATGTGTTTTTGTTGCAGTTTAAAAACTCCTCTAAACTGCAAAACAAATGTAGCGTATGAACCCAGGCCTAAATGTGAGGATCTTAGTGCACATTTTTTTTTAAAATTGTATGAGCTACCTTGCCATGATGATCTCAACACTATAGGGACTCCACACTGTCTTGGGCCAAAAATCTACAAAATGAATTTGGGCTAGTTAGAAACCAGCTCCATTCTGTTCTATGGACAATTGAGGCATGCACGACAAAGGTGGAGGCAGTTACCTCCCTAAAATGTATAGTGCATTAAAAGTCAGCAGATTGTAGTGTGCAGGTGTATGTTTGCAGGGTGAATCAATACAAAAATTTGCAACAGCACTTTGATGTATGCAAACATTGAATAGATGGATTATTTTGAATTGCATTGATGCTGTAATTACTGTATTAAATCGGATTTTGATCAAATTATGTGAGATTGTCCACCATGGCATTAAATCGCCTGACTTTGGCGCATAGGCCCACCACTAGCGGATGGGGCCGGGTGTCGATCCCAGGTCTACAATAGTAGAGCTACACCCTTTGCCCAGCAGGTGCGCGGGGGATGCAGGGAACGGTCGTGGGGGGAAACGCTGTCGACGGGATATCGAAAAAGTCGGGGTGGGAGTTTGCGGGGGGAGTGCCGGTATATCAAGAGTTTTCCGCGAAAAGGGAATGGTGCCACTGTGTGGGGGGATTACTGCGCAATCAAGGTGGGGACGTAGGTGGGGGGGGTATTCACGACGGAATCGGGGTTGGCGAGAGGGTGCGGGGACACAAACGGCAATCAAGGGGGTGGACGTGGGTCGGGGTGATTCCCTGAACGGAATCGAATTCGAGGTAGGGTCGGGTATTCATTTACGGAATGAAGGTGGGCACTAGGGGGGGGTATTCCCTACGGCAATAAGGGTGTGCCTAGGGTCCCGGTGTTTCCATGACGGAATCGGGGGGGGTCCCCCGGGGGTGGGGGTAAAAAAACAAACCCCCCATTTTCAAGTCTGCTTAGCAACCACATAAATGGGGTGCTAAATGTGAAAAAGGAAACCCCCTTTTGACACAAACACAATATGTTTTCTCAAATTTACATGTGCAGTTTTTATATTTAAAAAACAAACATGTGAGAGTACCATAAGGAAAGCCCCTTCAGTTCCCCAAACAAAAGTATTTACTTATCTGATTCAGTTAAAAATACACAGCATGTTCTTCTTTGAATAAAGTTAGCTTAACACCAGATCTAGGGTGGTCAGGAAATGACTAAATGAGGTTCTCTCTAATGATAATATTTGTAATTTTATGTATTTTTTCCTTAAGCAGTGGTCTTTCCACAAATTGTAAAAAAAAATTTTTTTTTTTTCCCAAAATGTTTAGTTTTAGTTATTGCCATTGGATTTGCGTGTTTCGATTCTCTCACATCCTGGCATATTTTTGCCCAAACCTCAAAGGTTTATGTTTGGGAGAATAAAAAGCTAATGAGTTGGTCTATTTTTAGTGATTAAGCTGTGATCACTAGTGCAGACCTCAGAGGATGCTCCTTATTAATAAGTGTAATTAAAGCACCTGGATAGCAAGAAAAGTGGATATTGCTCCAGTTCCTGTGATTCCTCAAGTGTATTACCCACTTAGTTATTTTCTCCTTCCTAGATACTGATCTTTTGTGGAAAACAAAGTAATGGTATAAAGAACCAGTGGTGCATTGCATTAGTCTGACATTAAGACATTTGTGTGCTAAATTATAGCGTGTTTTGATGAAAGCCATAGACCAGTTAAAGCACAATTTTGTTACATAAAAATATAATTTAAATTTGGAATGCTTACTCTGAAGCTAGCTTGTAGGACAAATATATGTATATGATATATTTATCCTACTAGCTAGCTTCAGAGTAAGCATTACCCACTTACAATATATTGAGGGATTAGCATCCAGGGCAGGTAGCAGGTGGCTTCCAAGACAGAAGTGACTACAGGAAAAATTAAGTCCCGGCAAGCGGTTTTTAAAAAAGACAAATCAAACAAAACAGGGCCTTAACTTCAGGCCTAAAACTAAAACAAAACCGGCTGACTCAACCACACAAAGACAGACCTAACTAAAAGGGACAACTAAGTGACTCTGGGGAAAAACTGAAACATAAAAAGCATTGACTCACTGGCCCAGCAATCACCAGCGCCCTGACAGGGCCCGAGACTCGGCTTTATAGGCCTAATACCAGCCTCACTGGGCGTGGGGGTGGCCACCCCCTCTCTTTGACCACTCCAGGGAAAAAGCCACCCAAAAGCGGACTGGGAAACCCCTTATCCCCCAAAATCAGGAATTACTGACACATAAAACACACGGTCCATACATTTTCCAAAAGGGCCCCAAGGCAGCATTCTTGGGGAAATATACCTTCCCCCAACAAACCTGGTCACTATATATTAATTATTTAAAATTTTTAATATATATAAAAAAATTTTATAAATATAATTTTTTATAAAAATATATATAATAAAAAATATTTATATATTAAAAAAAATATAAATTTTTTTCTGCAACCAGCAGGAAAAATTACAGAAGGCAGACTGCTGAAATTTCAGGGATGTTAAGGTAGCCAAATCTGTAGTACATTCCAGCCTTTCCCAAAAGCCGGTTTAGAAAAAAACACAATGTAGTCCGCCAAAGGCCCCGGGGCTGGTGGGGGGAAAAAAAAACAGTTTTTTGTCAGTAATGGTAGATTTCTGACATTTGGTAGTTAGTATAGCTGCCATGTGACTAACATGGGCTGTCTATCCTGGAACGGCTGTGGTGTGGGTGGAGGCCGTTCTCACATTCTGGCCAGAGCCATTTTCTCCACCATGCTGCAGTCAGGAGTTAGTAGAAAGCCGCAAACAGAAGACAAACCCGGTTGCATTGAACAATCGAAACTACTCAGGGGGTTATCGTTTCTGTTTTTTTTTTGGTTTGCTAAAGTCAAGCCAATTGTGTCCGAATTTCGGCTACTGTTAAGCCTCCTGCTGGACTATTTTTTTTCATGTTGCTCCTGTTGTAAATAAACCCTTTTGCACCCAAAAGCTGCTTGTATCTACCATTTTGTCATTCTAATTCCCAGGGGTGTGTTTTTTTTTGGGGGGTTGTGTTTTTTGTTGGTGTTGGTGTGTTTTGTTTTATATATATATTTTTCCATTTTTCCCCCCCCAAACCCCCTTTCTTGGTGCTGGCCAGATTCCTATATAGCGCTTCGATGTTGGCACTGTTAGTGTGTAGCAAAACCGCTTTCACAAATACGGTATTGGGTGAACCCTAAACTCCCACCTGTACCAGCCAAACCATTTTGTAATGCTCTGGCATAGTCATGTTCCAGTAGGCACAATGGACATTTGTAAACAATTGCTTCAAAAATACTTAAGAGCCAAACACTTCTGCTGTGCTAAATTATTGCTTTTGTAAACTGACTAAATAAATCAGATTCCTAGAAAAGTTTTAAAGGCTGTAGATCCTCCAGCCCTTGCGGAGTGCTTTACTGAAATTTTTTTAACTTTTTTTGGAGGGGGCGGGGAACTTTTAATTCGGAAAACTTAGTTTGCTTTGACAGCCTTTTCAGTTTCCCTTTCATACCGTACCCTTTTAGGTTTGACCCGTCTTTGATGCTTTTTTTCCAAAAGTCCCCCTTGACATTTTTTTTTTTTTTTTTTTATATTCTCGTTCTTTTGGGCCCGATGGGTTTTAGGTCTACTTCATTGACTGGGTCATCTTTTACCACTAACATCCCCATGGTCTTGTCGTCTTTACCTCTCCCTTCTACCTCCTAGAAGGTTGGGGAGACCTAGTGGTGGAAGGGAGGAGCATAGGATGGTGATATAGGCTTTTTTTTTTTTTTTTTTTTTTTCAAACCGGACAACCCCATTAATACCTTGATCTGCACCTGCTTTTATCTTATACTTTACTACATATTGTCCATTTTTAACGGGATTAAATCTGTGTCCCACACACTTCCTTCTAATAGTACCTTGTCATACTACTGTTCATCTCTCTCTGTTGCCATTCGTTTTTGTACTTTTTTTTAAATTGTTTTTCAATAAAAATTCTTTGACGTAAAAAAGTTTGTAATTGTGTGCTGCCCACACACTTTATTCCTCCCACTACTTAAAGTAGTGCCTGTGCTACTTTTTTAGAAATTTGCCGCACTGTTTGATTTCTCGGCTTTATTTAGATTGTAGTCTTACTATGAAATGTTGACAAAATTAAGCTGTCTTCTGCACCATGCTCACGTGGGTGGGTGACCTCATCTCAACCACAAAGCTTCCGATATGTTATCCCAAAGCCACATTTCCATTTCTCCTTTCATGAATAGCAGCATACAATCTTTGCTGTATCCTTCTTTATATTTTCCATTTATGCTGTGATGTTTCTGTATTTTTCTGCAAGTTAACACCACTACAGAAAACAGGGGCTTTCCTATTATGTGGTTCCCATGTAATGGTTTACACTTTATTTTCATGTCTTACAACCTAAAGTTACTGTATTCTTATTTGTTGCTGCCCTACAAAATTCTCATCAGTGCTCAACTTTCCTAAGCTTCTTCTCCCATCTCCAGTATCCGCCAATGAACTATTATCTGCACCTATTACCAAACCTCACTCCATCTGCAAGACTTTTCCCCCTAAAAACAGCATTAAAGTAAAAAATGCACACTAATTTGACCATTTTTAAAAGTCTGATATCCATGTACAAGCAAGAGTTTACCACCTTTTCACTTTAAATAGTAAGCCCTTCCAGACAAGGTCCTCTCCTTTTGCTTTTACTTTAGATGTCAGTCCTTTTGCATTTTTGTGCATTTTATTGCTTTTTTTTTGATTCTGTTTTTCTGTCACATGCTGAAATAATATTGAAAGGGTAAAACACTTCTTGCTTTCTCTTCCAAGTATAAAACATGACCTCTGTAAGGGTTTGACATCTGTATCTTTTTTCAAAGGAATATTTTAATGACTGTAAGTATATTAGTGCAAGGTATAATGTGTATTTTCTTACCTGTTTTTTTTTCTACTTAGTGGAGAAAGTGGTGCTGGAAAAACAGTGGCTGCAAAATATATCATGGGCTACATTTCCAAAATATCAGGGGGAGGCCCAAAAGTGCAGGTGAGAGAGAAACTGCTGTTTTTACTTGTTGTTAAATAGCAGGAATATTATATCCATGCTAGTGTTATCTTATGTTTATTAGCTTTTTAAATACCAGCATCTAAGTGTGTATATATGGGAACATTGTAGTGAAAATTCCTTTAGGGAAGGAGCAAAAAAATATGTATGGCCGTTACATCTCTGCAGAAAATGGCTATTTACATTGTGTCATTAAAGGGGATATGCCACAAAAGTAGTGATGGATGTATCCCATGGGTGATGGGACCCTCAGTGGATCACATGAATGTGGGATCCCAAATCACTTTTTCCTTTAAAGGGGTTGTCTCCTCTCAAAGTTTCATAGGATGCATGAAATGAAGTAATGCTGCTTTGCTCTGTCACTTCCTGGTCAAGCTGTCTGTAATTGGCATATGAGCCTTGTATTCAGACTTCGCTGTTTATTGGTCTACATTATATAAATTACCTTCTCTGAGGTCCAAGAAGCTTCTGAGCTAATGTAAACAGTAGAGTAATTACGGTCTTTTGTCTGAAAGATCAGATGACACACAAGCTCTCACTGTCCAGAGTTCTGTGCTGATTACATCACTCCCTGCTATCAGATAGAACAAACAGCAGGGCTGGGGGGGGCGGAAGACGTACACAGGTCGGTCACTTGGGAAACCTGAGAGCCCTCAGAAGGTGATAAAATCATTTGTAGCTCCTTAACAAAAAAAGATGAACAAAGTAATCTATTTGGAAAAGTCTTTTAGTGTTCCCTACATTTTGAAAGCTATTCTTTTGTATTGAGACAACCCCGTTAACTCTTGTTTATTGTGAAGAGGGGTCTCAATACAGTGGTGGACCCACATGCTCTGGGTTTTTATTTCTGGTGGGCCTGTTGAGAGCTGACGAGTACATCGCTTAACTGTTTTCAGGCAGCCTCATAGAAATGAATAGAGATGTGCATGATGGTCCACCACTATACTCAGTGCTCTCCTTTATTCTGTGATCCCTTATCTTGTGATCATGCAGTAAAGAGGAAGAAGGGACTTGGGGACCATGGTTTGGTAACAGCAAATGGATCTCCAACAATCCAACATTTATCACCTATCCCATGGATAAGTGATAAACAAGTTTTTGTGGAATAATCTCTTTAATACATATAATACATGAATTATGAACAAACAAAAATGAAAGACCTTTTAAAATTAAGACCGTACTAATTGCTGCATCAATGATTAGATATAAGTTTTAGGTATCTGCTTTTTAGGCCTGTTCTGTTACCCCTGTGAAAAGATTTTTGTATTATACAGTTGTTACATTGATAATCATATGGACATAATACCTTTCAGACTATTTTTTTCCTTTTTTCAAAACCAGATCATATGTTGATAGTTGTTTCCTTTTGGCATTTTCAGCATGTAAAGGATATCATTCTGCAATCAAATCCTTTATTAGAGGCCTTTGGGAATGCAAAGACCGTAAGGAACAACAACTCCAGCAGATTTGTAAGTGGCAATTATTCTATTTTTCTGTGCAATTGTATTTGTAAAATATTGATATAAATAACTGTAGCAAATAAATTTATTTAGCACATGATTGACTAAAGAGAGAGGCCAACACTACGGCATGGTTCATATCTGCATCGTAGGAACAAAAAACAAAAATAACTAGTGCTCGATCTGTTTCTTGATGAACACAAACAGTGCCTGACAGACCCCAATGACTATAATGGGATCTGTCGGAATTCCGTCATGGTATCCATCATTCAATAAGAAAAATGGTGCTGCCATTTTATTCTGTCATTTTTTTGACAGAATCTAGAAAGGAGGCTCTAAACTGAGTTCTGATGCAGATGTGAACCAAGCCACTCAAATGTGGGATCAATTGTAATACAATTTGCTCTGGCTCTGGCTCTGAAAAAGTAATGAGATTTGTTTCTCTCCTTCTTTGAAAATAAAAGCCACTATGGCAATCGGTTTGTCACAATTATAACTTGTGGGAGGTCCAGAAATCGGTTGGTATTGCAGGTGGAAGTTCTGCTACTTCTTGCAGAAAAAGTAGTACTATCATTTGATTAAAAAGGGTGTGTGGTAATAGGTGCCTCAATGAGAAGACCATTTCTAAGGAGCAAAATTAAAGGAGTTGTCCCATCTCACAGTGATGGTATAGCCATAGGACATGCCATCACTGTGTGATATATGTAGGTCCCACCTCTGATACCCATACCTGTCTCTTGAACGAGCCTCTGAAAGTCTGAGAATGAAGAGCTGGTCGTTACTCTCCCATTGATTTCAATGGGCGTTCCGAGTACAGTTGAGTATAGTATGAAATATGCTTAAAAGATGGCTCTTATTTACTAATAACGGGTTTGTTGAGTGCATGTACTAGTGATGGGTCTAAAATGTGCAGGTAGTAGTGAAAGCAATGCTTGAAGTACATTGCCACTTTTTTCCTTGGTATGCTAAATCCAATGGGTAAGCATAATTCTATTTAGGTGCATTAAATTATCAAACTAATATGTGTGCTAATACATTTTTTCCAAAAGGGAAAATACTTTGAAATTCAGTTCAGTCCTGGAGGAGAACCAGATGGAGGCAAAATATCCAACTTCTTGCTGGAAAAATCTCGAGTGGTGATGAGAAATCCAGGAGAAAGAAGTTTTCATATTTTTTATCAGGTAGAAACGCAGCTAAAAAGTATTGTACAATGTAATGACCTCTTGAAATGTACTGGTTCTTAAGCAATGTGCACACCCCAGAGAATCGGCAACTGCTGTCAGTTCATTTTAACCCTGCATTCTGTTTGTTCCAAGGCCCTACTGACCTCCATCATTCCCATTGGTCTGTAGGAATGTCTGGGTGCTAATGTCATATCAATATTGTTAAATGTTTTAAACATCCTCCCGTATCAACAGATGTTCGTATTGTTTTACTCTAGTCTTCAGTGGCTAATACTTGGCAATAGCAGAGAGTAATGAATTGTGAAACTCATTATATGTCATCTTGTTGAATCAACATAAGTTACTGATTACAAGTCTATTTAATGCATTTTAAAGCAGTCAGTAAAACAATCTGAGAGCCAACCACGCTTTTCTGTGAGGAACAAAAGCAGTGACCTATATAAAGTAACCTAAAAAATATTGTTTACATGAATCCTTCCTCTGAGGTAGTTATTACAGCAGCAGTCACAGGCTGGATATTACTGTCATTGTTTAGGTTGTCCCTTTAAATTGCTAATTAGAGGTAGCATATGAAAAAATAGAAAAACAATATTCTACTTCTACTTTGCTGAAGATTCTCTATATCCCATTTTATAAGGAAGAGTATAGAGCAATCCTCTTATACCAAGTCATGCATGTCAAACCCACGAGCCACATGTGACCCACAACATAAATCTTTGCAGCCCAGCCAATGTGTAGCGTTAATTATATTATACATAGCGTGATAGGTATTATTGACTGTTAAAATATTCACTACTATTGGTGGAGGAAAGGCTGCATCACAATATAGATTCTGTTACATGGATGCAATGTGACTAGTATTAGGCAAGCAAGCCAGTACAAGACTGCGAACAAGATTTTTCCCAAAGTTGGAATGTTGGTAGCAGAGAAGAGATGCCAAGTGACAGAAAACATAAATTTTACCTTTTTTTTTTTTTTTTTTTTTTTTGTTTTTTTACCCACTTAAAATTTAGTTTCACATGGGTGTACTAAGGGCCAAATGTAAGAAAAATGTCTAGGTGTAAAACTCACTTTGTTGCCCATAGCAACCAATCCGAGCGCACCTCTCATTTTTCCAGAGCACTACATGAAATTAAAGGGGCAATCTGGTTGCTATGGGCAACAAAGGGAATTTTAGACCTAGACAGTTTTCATATATGTGGTCCTAAGCGTATGTCTGGCTTCACTCTCCAGCTGATCTCTGCAGGGTTTACACGCTGGAATCTATGGCTTCCTTAAAAAAAAAAAGTCCTAATGAGCTAAACCCATCAAATCACACCTGATAAACTTTTTTTTTTCCACATAAAGCCAAGGCAGTAAATTTATGTATAACATCAAAATTCATAAATTGAAATGTGTATGTGGAAGTCGAGGGAAAAATCACACAACTAAAATATATTTATTTTACCCCAGTTAATTGAAGGAGCTTCTAAAGAACAAAGAAATGACCTTGGCATTACAAGCCTAGATTATTACTACTATCTTAGCCAGTCTGGATCTTACAAAGTGGATGACATTAATGACAAGAGGGACTTTCAAGAAACCATGGTAAGAGACTTGTACAGCAAAAACAGTTACATGTGCAGAGACATTTGGGAAGAGTTATCAAAACTAGTTTAGAGGAAAGCGGAGGAGTTATTCCCCACTGCCAGATTTCAGCTCCTGTTTGTCTCGCAGGCAGATTAGTACAAACATGATTAGTCTCCTGGTTTTTACTGGTTATAAATGTAGAGTTAAGCCTATTCCATCAGAGGTATTCTTCAGGAAAATTCTGGTCAGTTATTTGCAAATGGATATTTTTCTCCGGCAACACACAAGCTCCGACTTCTTACGTTACTTCCATTAAAAAGTAACCACTGAGTACCTTACAGCTTCGGTATATAACAAACTCGACTTGTTCGCCCAAATTTGGTCACTTTGGGATGTTTATGTTTCTACTAAGGATATATGATTCTATTCCGGAGGTAGAGGTGGATCCTGAGGACCCCCCTTGTAGGCTATCTCATGTGTCCCCTCCCTCTGTATTCCTGTCTTGTCTGTTAGATTTAGTTCAAGTCATGTAAGGTTCATAAGTGTATCAGGATTGTATACGCTATGTACTTTGTTATTGCACGATGGTAATAAGTTGCGTTACCTTAAGCCTTGTTTATGTGCACTTACTTGTACAATGATTCTATGTTTTTGATTTGAGTTTCAATAAAAGAAAAAATATACAATTTAAAAAAAAAAAAAAAAAGTAACCACTGTTGCACCATCAGAAATAGCTGGGGCCCGAAATGTGTCTATTAGTGATGGTGTAACAGCGGTTACTTTTAATATATTTAGTGTATGCAATGTATGCCATTATATAGGCATGCCATGACATAACTAGCCTCCTATTGCAAAATAACATTGCATACGATGAATGAAGTTCACCAACACAATGTGAAATCTATTAGTTGGGAATGTCCATGTTTCAAGAAGCACCTCTATTAACCAGAACTGAAGACCTCTACAGAGAGGTTCTGTAATTCATGAGGAGGGTTTTTTTTAAGTTGAACCACCTCTTAAATTTCCATGCAGTAAGAAAAATGCTTTCAGTGTAATTTTTTGAAGGTTAAATCATTTTTGGAAAGAAAAGAGGACTCAAATACCATTGCTCATGGTATCACCAACAATCCCTAAAATAGGTCCATTCTAATTCCAGCATAGTAAAGAAAATATTAAATACAGTGTATGATACTAAAAGTGAGCTGGGATAGCTAACCTTTCTTATTTATCTTCCCTACAGCATGCAATGAGTGTTATTGGTATTTTCGCGGAAGAGCAAGCTATGGTACTCCAGATTGTAGCAGGAATTCTCCACCTGGGTAATGTAAGCTTCAAAGAAAAAGGAAACTATGCAGCGGTGGAGAGTGAAGAATGTAGGTATTTTTGTTTACAGATTATGACTCAACACCTAAAGCCTTAATTCGATGACCAAACAACCTGTGACATTATGTAATGGATATAACACATAACATGTATCATATATTTATATTACTTTCCTTCTGTTTCACATGAGGTTTTCAAGTCTGCATCTGTCAGTGAAATGACATTGCTTATCTCGTAGAGTCTAGTCCCTAGGTGTAACTGTTGTGGTCACAGACAAAGATTTTAGTATGGCAAATTAGGTCTTAACCCACACCAAACTTAATCTGCTCCATAAATGAATGTACATACTGTGAGTAGCAAACATTTTGTGAACATTTGTTAGATCTTGCCAAAAGGTCAAGAATAGTAGAAGGTAAATTGATGTTGATAATGGTATCACCACTACATGTAGCTGGGCTCATGGTTCAGTCTTACATTCTTGATTTTATGGTCTGAAGGTTGTAGGTGGACATGAAAGATTTGTGTTCCTTCATTATAAGACTACTTAGGCTTGGTAAACATCTGCATTGGAGGTTCCGTCGGGAATGATGGAAAAAATAGCACAGAAAGTTTTGCTATTTTTTCAGTCTTGACAACGGACTCCACATTGGAAACCCAATGGACCCATTGTAATCATTGTGAAACTGATCCTTTTTATGTCCGTTTGCAGCTCTGCGATAGAGGTTCGGAATGGAACCTCCGATGCAGATGGGAACCAGACCTTAATTGGTCTTTAGGGCATGAAAGAGGATATCCTTTATATCTGTTATAAAACCTTTCTTTTTATAACAGCTTGTGGGCAGATGTGTGTTTTTAGTCCTTTGTAAGCTCAAAAATATATTTAGTGGCAGTTGAATGTTTACACAATAACTGAATATACTACAATTTCCACTCTCCAGATCGTCTCCGTGCACCAAGTACTTCAACAACCTAATAACATCACTGTAACTATTGCTTCTCTTTTTGCTATATTTGAGGGCAATCGAATGTTCTTGCTCCATGCATAAATTTAATATGTGGATTACTTACTACATTTTTTATTTAGTGTTGATATGACACACATAGTAGTCAGAGAAACTGTTTTGAAGGAGAACAAAAGATCCTTACTGTTTTATTGATTATCAGAATATCCTGTATAGGTGGTAGAGCACTTCTGAAAGTGGAGAGACCACAACACAGAATGGCCCATTTATATTTAATGAAGAGAAATAGATATGCCTCTATCAAATACATTTGTACAACACGCGTGTTGACGGTAATGTCTTTGAATGTGAGCATGCATTCTGGGCCATTATTCCATCACATGTTACATTAGATCATTAGCTGTAATATGGTGTGCAGATATAGCCACAATCTGCTATTAATCGAGAAGAGAAAGTATGGAGGAAGTAAAATACTTTTTAAAGTCTAGAAATTGCTTCCAGCATCCTGGGAACAAAGTGCTTCAAGAATCACAACCCTCAGGTTAAAAGCTTTTCATTGCCAGTATTTTGATGGGGTTATTAAGACAGGACAAGACAAAGATGAAGAAAACAATGCTGCAGATTTTGCTTTTCCAGGGTAAATTTCCCTATGGACAGATACACCCGATATAGGACTTTGAGCCTTGATAGGCTTTTTTAGGTAGAAATCAGTAATTGTATTTGAACACACATATATTCTTTATCTGCCTAGATATTTGTAGTGTTGTAGAGAAGTGATATGTATGAAATTATTTAGAATACGGTCAGCCAAAATGTAAGGGAGCCACTTGATATTCGAAAAAGAATATCAACAACCTCAATATTTTTAGATGCTTGAAAATGGTGATTTATTACATCAAATGTGCTCCATACAAAGAAAAATTGTGTGACAATCTGTTTGACGGTTCGGTCACAACGGACCTTATTCATACCATCAGGTATTCAGTGGTTCTGTCTGATAGAGGTCCCAGGTTGTGGAGAAACCCCTATGACATCCAACTGTCCAAATAAGACACCCTTTAAAATCAATTTGTTTCAATTAAATCAATACTTGGCTTTTGAATGTGTGATACTTATTTGTTCTACATTTTAATAGTCGTATATGTTTGCAGTTCTCGCATTCCCTACATTTCTTCTGGGGATTAATGAAAGTCGTTTAAAGGAGAAGTTGACAAGCAGGCAGATGGACAGCAAGTGGGGCGGCAAGTCAGAGTCCATCAATGTAACACTGAATGTGGAACAGGCCTGTTATACAAGGGATGCTTTGGCCAAAGCACTTCATGCTCGACTGTTTGATTACCTGGTGGATGTAAGTATGACCTTTATATAACAATAAACTGACAATACCATGGCTTTTTGTCTTCAACTAATTTGAACCCAACTTGCCCTCTATGCAGATCTTAAGGTTTAACAAACAAGGGTTATGTTGATGTAGAAAATACCTTTTGACTTTATTCTAGGCTGATTTTGATACACTACAGTGTTTGAGGGACTAAGGGTGACCTGTATGAACGTTGGCGCTGACAGGCCAGTTCTAAATGGGTTTAAGGCAGTGTAGAATACACCAGAATGTATGAACCTGTTCTTCTGCAGGTCATACATACAGGCGCATTGTAGTGCCAATAGGACAAGTCTGGCTCAGTCACCACCTTTAACTTGGTCTGGCTGTTATGACTGTTATGCTCCTAGATTTGCCGTTTAAAGAATTATAAATGTGTCTACTTCTATGAATGTGGTGCGATGCCCCCAGAACGCCCCAAATCTTTGGCGCATTAAAAAGGCACTCACCGCGCCAAAGTTTGGAGTGCACCTGCTCAAAGTACACAAGAAAACTGGCGCCGCCCCGTTCATACTTGTCGCCCTAAATGTCCGTAAAAAATAGCAATATGCAGTATTTCTTCTGAATCTCTTTTTTTACTAGAGTAATTAAGGTGATTCAGTTTCAGAAAAACTATTTTAAAAAGTTTATTTGATTTCACAAATGATTTAATGGTGAGCTCTGGACTGTTTGCTATATACAGCTATTATACTATATACATATACTCCGTACATTTTCTGCTTTAACTGACCATTCTAGGTCACATTTGAGTGAGTAATCTCAAAGACCTTTATAGGAAACCTTTCACGTGGCTTGGGCTGCCCTATCTGAGAGCAGGATGTGATAGAGGAAGAGAAGCTGAGCTATGTGATATACAGGTTTATATGATTTGGAGCAGGATTTCTGAGTTAAAAAGCAGGGTAAATACAAAAAAAAAGTGAAATTCCTGCTTACCTCGCCCACATACAGTGATTTGACCGTTTTCTCTATACAAACGAATACCAGGAACCTGTCAATTACTGTATGTATATTTAGCCTGCTTTTTACTCCGAAATTCTGCTCCAAATCATATAAACCTTTATATCCCAGAGCTCTGCTTCTCTCCCTTTATCATATCATGCCCTAGGGTAGCATATATTATGTACTATTGTATCAAAATATTAGACAATTTTGGAGTTCAAATAACTACATGATGTTTTTGGAAAAAGTGACCTGGAGTGGTCAGTCTCAGCCCACTCTTCCTTCCGCTAAATAAACCTACAAATGTTGCAGTCATCCTTTCACTGTAAAAATACTGCTCAGTCTTACCAATTTGAAACGGATGCTTACCTGCCAAAAAGCATTTACAGGGAAAAGGAACTAAAAACAAATTAAACTAGAAAACTGAAACCGGGCATCAGAAAAAGTGGGGTATGGTTCTGTGCATGATGGGTATACATTTGTGATCTTTTGAAGCAACATACGGCAGGGGTATATTAGCCATGAACAGCATCAGTGCAAAGTTAGAGATTTAGGCTAAAATCACAAGTGGATGTGGATTTTACCAGCACAGGTAAGGGTGTAGCCATAGGTTGTGTAGAGGTTGTAGTTGCACGTGGGCCTTGTTGCCTGAGGTGGCTGAAGGGCCCCTTTACCATACAATTAGATAGCAGTATAACAGATGGCACATGGTGGATGGGGGCCATGGTACAACTCTTGCATTGGGGCCCAGGAGCTACAAATTACGCCTCTGTGCACAGGTAAAACCACTTAGGATTATAGCAGTAAGTATGTGGATGACATTTTACAAAGCTTTTCCACATCCTGCACAAATATGATCGAGCTGCAGATTTTCCACTGCAGCCTACTTATTCTTTTGCAAATATGTTGCCACCTTTCTTCATTTATTGCCACCGTAGCAGATTTCCACAGTAATTCTGCATGCAATAGACTTTGCTGCACTTTTCACACAACAGTTAATTTCTAACATGTCTTGATCCAGGCATTATAACATTCATTCAATGTTCTTTACTTTCCTCTGGAAAAAGATTAGGAAAAATAATTATAAAGCACCATAACAGCCCTAAGCATGATGCTATAAAGATGTACTTGTCCAACAAAGGTAGTGCTGGAACATAAGGAGAAAATGACTTTAAACGGGAAGCATGGCAAAACATCTGAAAAGAATGGAACATAATGGATACACAATACTGCAACTTTTTTTTTTTTAGTGTGTGTGTGTGTGTATGTTATATAATATATATATAATATATATATAATATAATATATATATATATATATATATATTTATACTTTTTTATTTTTTTTTGGTCACATCTATAAAGGTTTCTGGTAATACTTTGTCGTTCCTTTTTTTAACAAAGATAATGCATTTACTTAAAGACGATACTGTGCAAAAGTAAATCTTTCTGTCTGCAATTAAGAATTACAAAGTATGTCTTTATTCTATGCAGAGTATTTTTACTACTATAGTTTTTCTTTTTCAGTCAATTAATAAAGCTATGCAGAAAGATCATGAAGAATATAATATTGGCGTACTTGATATCTATGGCTTTGAGATTTTCCAGGTAAGTTTGTTGACCTATTACAGATTCATACTCATTACTACAGTCTATACATTACAAATAATTTGTATCTGTTTGCTTACAGAAAAATGGTTTTGAGCAGTTCTGCATCAATTTTGTCAATGAAAAGTTACAACAGATATTTATCGAGCTGACTCTCAAAGCAGAACAGGTAACTATACTGAAATCTTTAGATTTATTATTCCTTATAGCAGTAGGGCCCAGTACGATCGTATTGTACGAGTGGGGAGAGGAGGCGTAATCCATAGTTCTCTGACAGCTATGGATTACCGTAATTATGGGGCGCATTTCCCCACGTATTAAGCGCAGTACGCCGCAAAATGTGTCCCAAAATAAGCCGTGTGAACATAACCTTACGCCAAAATAGATTTAATACTCAAGAAGTAACTATGCTGTGATATCTTTTTAATTACTTTTGTTTGTTGAAATTGCAGGAAGAATATGTTCAGGAAGGAATCCGATGGACCCCTATAGATTATTTTAACAATAAGATAGTATGTGACCTCATTGAGAATAAAGTGGTAAGTGTAACAAGGTTTACTCTATGCATGATCTCACAAGTTATTTCTTTTATGTTATACAGTGTTAAGGGAGTACGCAGCGGCATCTAAATGATTGAGAAACTGCACTGCGCACGGTTTCTCAGTCGATTGGCAACCCTACAGCGAGCTCATAGGGTGCCGATCATTTAACTTGGTGGCTGGAAGCCTTGTGAAGGCTTCCATTGCTGCCATGTCTGTAATTCTAACACTTTCTGCCCCATGCAGGAAGTGCTAGACCCGCCATCTTTGTTCACTCTTTTGCATTGTATAAAATGTGTGAACTGACGATCGAGCCCTCTAGAAGTCAAGTACCCTATGGGTATATATATTTGGTATTGCCACGTCCGTAAAAGCCTGATCCATTAAAATAGAACTTCAATCTCTGTAAAAGTCTCCATTGTTAAATTGCTGGCATAACTTCTCTGTTCCGTATAGGAGTGGTGATTTTGTATGCGGTTTATTGTTTCTTTAGATTATTTACTATGTGTTTATTTTTTGTGCTGTTTCCTTTTCCATTTTCAGAACCCACCAGGTGTTATGAGTATTTTGGATGATGTATGTGCCACAATGCACGCTGTGGGAGAAGGGGCAGATCAGACTCTTTTACAGAAACTCCAGATGGCAGTGGGGACTCATGAACATTTTAACAGCTGGAACCAGGGTTTTATTATTCATCATTATGCTGGAAAGGTACTTTCTCAAAGACCAAGTAGCGTATCGGGTTAACCAAACAGGGTGACTGTTAATACGTCAATTTCTCGAATGTGGAAGCTTATTAGAAGCAGTGCTGATTCATGTGGAGCATCAATAGAGAAAAAACACCAGTATACCCAAATGTTATGGGGAAAAGCAGGGCTGTGGAGTCGGCAAGCCGAAGCCCCAACTCCGACTCCTCAATTTTCCAAACCTCCGACTCCTGACTCCCTCATACACGGCGCATGTTTAAGCGATAACTTTACTGTAGTAAAGTGGTCCCATCAGGCTGTTTATCACCTTATGATACAATAATCAAGCTATTTAGGTAGAACAGACACTGTCAAGCTAAAGGGTAACAATGTTTTGATCTTTTGAAAACTTGTGGGTAGAGTTGAAGAAAAAGCTGTATTTGTATCCAAGTCCAGTCTGCGCCAACATTGGGAATGTGTAGAAGAGACCTGGGATCAGATTTTGGTCAAGATGTGCTTGAATCTGATTCAGAGCCCAGAAGGATTCAGGCAGTATTGAAAACCAAAGGTGGTTTTCCCAAATACTAACAAAATAATAAAAATTAAAATTTTTATTTTTAGGAGCAAAAAAGTAATAATGCAGCTACAGGAAAGAATCTGCAGAACTAAGCAGATGCTAAATATTTGCAAGTCACATTTATGTATAAGATGTAAGATAACTGTATATAAAATTACAGTAGCCTCATGTACAAAGCTGTAGTGGATGTGAGATATGGAGCCTGGACGTCACAAGTTCAAACCATTGTTACAGTTTTGCTTGTCAGTGTAAAATATATTTATTGGATATGACTTTAGGACACAAAAAAATTGTAAATATGCAAAACACTGCAGCAACATTCATGGAGTCTCTGAATTTGTTCTGAGAAATAGTATCGCCTCCATCAGATCCTGCATACATGACCTCACATCTGATCTCATTATTTCCAGGCTAGAGAATGGCCTCTCTACACTAACTTTGGTTGGGGGTAAAGCGGTGACCACAGGGGCAACATCTCTAACAATGTCGGGGTATAAAGGAATTGCCTCAGCCGCAGTCAGTTTTGATGAATGGTTAAACTCTTCTGCTTCTTTGAAAACAGGTGAAAAATTTTGATGAAATCGGTTTGCCATGGGAGCAAAATCTTTTCCCCTGAGGCAGCGCTTTGCCTGCTCCATGTCATCAATTACACTCCTCATGTGATGAGGCTGAAGATATGGGAGCAGCAGCACCGGCCAGACCCAATTCCTCTTGCTCTTTGCACTGCATCAAACTAACTGGACCAACTTATTATATATTTTGGGAGTCGGAGTCGCTTCATTTTATGACGACTCCGACTCCTGCAAAATAGCCACTGACTCCGACTCCACAGCCCTGAGGAAAAGGTGCTTTGATTGTGCAGATGTGGCCAAACCAAAAATACCATGTATACGGTATGGTAATAAGATTAGAACCTCACATACTGGCAAATATAGTTTATTGTCCGGCATCCTCTAGATCTAGAATGTAGTTTCAACTCTACTTGGGGAACTGAGAAGTTGGGAAGGTCTTAGCTGATATCTCCAAAAATATAAAAAAATTTATTGTTTGCTTTTATTTCTATAATTAAGCTGGGAGCAGTAATTATATGGAACAAGGAAATGACTCGTATATTGCAGTAGAACTGTAAAGGAAGAAGTCAACCCTGAGAGATGTGTACAGCTGGCTGAAAATCTCTGCAGATAGCTTTCTAGATAATGAGTTATAGGTAGTTAAAAAGCAGCATGTTTTGTGCATGCCAGCACATTAAATTCACTTACAACAGCATTTCCTACAACTGTCCTCAAGGAACCACAACAGGAGGTCTTGCGGATTCCCCAACATGTTTATTCTTGAGTTAATGAAACTTATTAAGCAATGGAATATAAAAAGGAATCTTAATTACAACATAAAAAATTAATACATTATTTATTCTTGAAAAACTTCCCTGTAGGCACCCATATTGGAAATGCATGCTTCCTGCATTGTCTAAACCAGACCTGGGCATCTAACTAGCTCTGACCTGCCCGCGTGACATTTCCCAACATTACCCGCAACTGAATAGTCCCCGGTGCTGCCGACCATTGAGGTCCCAAGTCGATAGCGGTTGATAAACTACCAGTCTGGAACATGGATGGCGCCGCCGCCCGGGATTAACTGTATGTGCGTCCTCCGTATGTGCGCACATACAGTTGCAAGCTTCTGTAAAGCAGAGGGCAAGGCTCTCCACTCTGCAGAGTACTCCGGTGAACTGCAAATAGGCTTGTGGTTCACCAGAGTATACAGGCGGCGTGAGTGTCACGCCACGCAGACTGTGCAGGAAGTAGATGGAGAATAGCAGGAGCTTCAGGGAGCGGGAAAAAAGTGACTACTGCTATTTTTAATTAGCAGTCTCTACCTGCTGGGGGACATATAACCTGTCTATATACCTACTGGGGGACCTATATTTTTGCTGGGGAAAATATAACCTACCTATATACCTGCCGGGGACACATAACTTGCATTGATTCCTTATGGGGATACTTTATTCCTGATGTGGGCATATAACCTACCTATATTCCCATTGGGGGACCTATAACTGCCTGTATACCCGCTGGGGGACCTATAAGCTATATACCTACCTGCTTGGGAACATATAACTTACTGGGGCACCCTATTACCTGTACTGGGAGACATATTACTTACTGAAGGACCCTATTATCGATACTGGGAGACATATAACTTACTGGGGAACCCTGTTACTTGTACTGGGGGACATAGAACTTACTGCGTGTGAAGTCGCTAACAGTCATTAAGCCAGTTGTTAAGGCCTCAAGTCTATTGATAGGAGCTTAGCAATCGACTCCAGGGTCTATAGTATATAGGTATTTGGTAGAACGGAGTTATATTAGTCTGGTCCTCTAAAACCATTCCAATTTCTCTTGTGTCCCCATGGGAAAATTAATTGCCCACCCCCGTTCTACACAAACCGAGGTGTGTGCGCTTTATACCTACTGCAGTGAAGGTTCAATAGACTTAGGCCATGTTCACACGGCTTAAAATGGGCCATATTTCGGTCCGTAATTACGTGCCGAAGTGCGCAAATTAAGGGCTGAAAACGGCCCATTCATTACGGTAATCCACAGTTCTCATAGAGAACTATGGATTACGTCTCCTCTTCCTGCTTGGTGAATCCGCCGGGTGGGGAGATAATTGACATGTGAATTACCAGCGGCGTATACTCGCCGCTGGTAATGCAAGTCAATGGGCCGGCGAAGTGCCGGCCCCCCGCTCACTCCCCCGTTCCCGCCCCCTTCCACACTGCGTAATTGCGGGGCGTACTTACGTCCTGCAGTTAAGCTGTGTGAACATAGCCTTACAGTCTTCGTAAAGTGATGGATGACTCACACAGAGACTGACAGGAGACGTATATAAAGCCTCATCTGTGTGTATAGTGTTGCTATCCTGCCTTGTATAGATCTTCGGGAATAGAAAGACTGGCATGTTGACTTCACTTGAGGTTTAGTAGTACCTGATTTAGGCTAGGTTCACATCTGCATCAATGGTTTTGTTTGGAGCCTCCATTGCAGATTCGATAAAAAATTATGGAAAAATAGAACACCTGGAGGAAAAACCTGACTGCTATTGTAGTCAATGGGGTCCATTATGTAGCTGATCCGGCACAACCTCTGAGACAGCGGCTCTGAATGGAGCCTCCGTTGCAGATGTGAACCAGTTTTTAAGCCCTTTTTTTGTTCTTCCGACCTGGTCAGTAAAGTTTTGATGGTTTTATGTTCTATACTAGACAATGCAAATAGAGAGAGCATGCTACAAGCAGCCGTTCTTAATGGAACTACTAGCTTTTTACAGCAAACAAGCCTGGCTTTATGATCATGTTAATTCTGTGAAATCCAAATCCAATTAATCTGTGTAAAGTCCGCTACGTGTGCAGGTCAAATTTTTTGCAAAGCCTTAATTTTTTGCTCATGACGCCAGGCTTTTCAGAAACGGGTTTCATGTTTATTTAATACTCCCTGCGTGTGTGCATCTTGTTTAATTGCCTAAGAATGTGCTGACGGGTGCTCACACTTTGCTCTGCCCGCTCAGTTTTATAATCGTATTGTGGTTAGCGCCATAAAACTGGAAAGCAGATTTAATTTTATCAGCAGCAAGGACTTAAGTGGAAATAACAAAGCAATCTTTAAATTTAATTACAGCCAGGGTAGAAATACAACACTAGATTGTTGCGCGAACATCCGCAAGTGGCAGAGGAACACAAGCGAGGCATGGAGCTAAATTTTCTCTGTATTGTCTCTAGCATATATTTTGTTGCAGTATATACTGAAATTTCTTGTAGAAGTACATACATTTACGTGCTGTTTCTCTGGCAGCAGCAAAATTATAAATATTTAAGCTCTTTTATTCATACAGTGGTTCCTGCAGTTAATGCCCATTGTATGTGGAGTGTGGTTTAAAGATACAATATCGAAGGCACTGATCCTGCCAATTATCATGAATAGTGTACTAAAAAAAAAAAAAAAAACCTGTTAGTGAACTGCGTGCACTGATTGGCTGTCCAGTAGCGCCTCTCCACAGTACAGTGCGGTACTACATGTCCTATGCTGCTTTTTACATGCCCAAAGGAGCCGCTCATCCTGGCACATTAGATGAGAGACCCATTTTACTTTTTTCTGGTACATTTGGATATGAAGTACAAGACCCAAAGAAGCTCCTATCCTCCAAAATAAAATGTGATTTCCAGCTTCAAGCCGCTCTTTCCAACGGTTATATGTAAGGACTTGCTTTATCTGGATTAGTAATCTGTTTAATTTTCTTTAATCTTCAGTTTGCATTATGTTTGGGGACTCAGAACCAATTATCCCTTTTTCATAGAGTAATGGTTTCAACATACAATGGTCGTCCTAGAACTAATTTAATATTTTTAGGTTAAAGGACCATTGTCTTGCCTCCTTTGATTTACTTTGCTGATGTCTGCTGTAATGTCATAGCACTGCTTGTTTCATAGTATACTCTTCTTGTTAGAGAGTAATGGGTTTCAGATAAGTTTTCAGAATAAACGGTCATGTTTTTGCACATAGATAATTGTTCTATATATGGCCTTTGTATGATTTGCATTCTGAATTGTTCAGCAATTTTTACTAAACATCAGTTTGTAAGGGCGGGGTGGAGCCTGTGTCAGTCTGAAATTTCTTAGGGAAGTTTTTCTGAGGGCCCACCTTTTATCTATACAGGACATGTGCATGGCCACTTTTAAGTGATCTTTGCACATGCAGGGTTTTCTAGGATATTTGGTGATTAGTCGACTCAATACGAGGTTGTCTTATGCTAAACCTTTGGGGTTAAAATATTAGGTTTACATTATTGTGTGATGGCACACTGGAGGGCTAGTCTGACTTTGAGTTGGGACCTAGCTGCTATGATGTCTCCCATACACAGCACATACAAAGAGGACATTCTCACTCTCTCTCGCTCCCCTACCTTGCATGAGGCAGAGGTGTCGGTGAATAAGGAGGTCCATCTAAATGGAAAAAGAGGCATTTTTCTCTATAATAAGTATATTCCACTCTTTCTTGACTATGCCTGTACTGGCAATAATGTCATGCCTATTGACTTATTGAAAAATATGTGACATGAAGGTTATTCTTTCAACCACTCATGCTAGTTTGCATGTCTGATTTTGTCCGTGAAAAGCATGCAACAAAAAAATCATCCAAGTGTTGTCCACTGCTAAGTAATACACATCAAGCAACAATGATTTGCGAACACGGTTATTAGACAGTTTAATGAATAAATTGTATGTTCACACGGCGTAATTTTGGCGCGCATTTTGCAGCGTATTTGTGCTCTAAAACAGGCGAGATGTGCACCGAAATTACGGTAATCGATAGTTCTCATAGAGAACTATGAATTACGCATCCTCTCCCCACTCGTACAATCCGATTGTATTGTACGCGCAGGGAGATAAGTGACGTGTCAATTACTTGTGGCAAATACGCACCACGTGTAATTCATGTAATTGGTGCGGGGGGGCCGCCCCCCCCCCCCCCCCCCCACAACCCCCACGCGCCGCAGGAGTGTGCACGTATTAGTGCGAGCTCCCGAAACACGCAATATACTGTAAGCGCCGCAGTATATCGTGTGAACATACCCTTTAAAAGAATCTTATGAAAATATGGAACACTTTATATGCACAGTACATAAACCTATAAGTACACGGAGTTCAAGTTTTATCATTTAGACTAAAAGATGTTGGAACCAAGTTCCAGCAAATTGCCTTATATTGTCATATTGCATGATTGCATGACCTCTACCATTTTTTTGACTTTTAGGGGAGTGAAGCGATTGTTCTAAATACAATGTTAGGAAATCATTAAAAGCTCCTCTTTACTATTGTTCTTGTATAACAATAGTCTGTTACTTGTGTAATTTCCACCTGCATCCTCCTGTGCCAAAATCAGGAAAAAGAAAACCGCTTTTCAAAAGTAGCCATAATTGGTAATAAATTGTAGACTATCCAGAAACATGAAAAAAATTGTGTAATATTAGCTGACGAGCAGTTATTTTAAATTCCAGAAATCAAGTACTTCATTTAGCTGTGTTTTCTAATTCTACTGATCTTGCAGGTATCTTATGACATGGATGGATTCTGTGAGCGGAACCGGGATGTACTTTTTACTGACCTCATTGAGCTTATGCAGAGTAGCCAATTGTAAGTATTCTGAATTAGCTCTCCTTTCCACCGTAGTCGTCTTTATTTTATATTCCAGGTGTTACCCTTGGTTGAACTTGATGGACGTGTGGTTTTTTTTTTTTTTTTTTTTTTTTTTTTTTTCAACCGTACAAACTATGTAACTGTAACCCCATGCATTTTTTTTTATTTCTTTTATTGAATACAACAATTTCCAATCAAAACAGAAGTTCAACATACTTTGGAATATAAAAATGTGTGTACCTATATAGCCCGTAAGAAGATTTAAAAAAAAAATAAAAAAAAAAAAAATTGACCTTTTCACTTCCCACTTGTTCAAGGGCCTGAAAGAGTTAATTGAATATTCATAATCATAAATTTGTTTAGCTAACCTAACCCATGCCAGAATGGTTATGGGTTGGGACAGTGCCCAATTTTTAACAATGAGAAGTCTTGCCAGAAAAAACAATCTTCCAATCAATTATTTTTATATGTGGAAAGTGAAACACATCCAGACATATCGCCCAACAGATACAAGGATCAGAAGTTATTACCAAATTTAAGTTTAAGCTGAATATGTGCCAACACTTCCAGCCAAAACAAGCAATTCTACAGCAGGTCCAGGTCATGTGTAATAAATCAGTATCAAGAACATTACAACTTATACAGCACTGGGTTTGACGTAAACCTATTTCGTGCGAGAGTGTGTAGTTTTATGTTAAATCATTTTGTGGTCAAAATAGAAAGGGGACAAGTGAATATAATGTACAATGGAAACGGTTTATCATCTGACAAAATCCTAGCTCGGGTTCTTCTTGATTTCAAATAGATTTTCATGAAAGCTTGGTAGTTTATCAATCTATACAGTGCTCGAGCACCACCCTTCTAAGAATGAGCAAACAAAAGAAAGTGGAGATTCGATGTTATCATTTACTCTGGAAGAAGACAGAACAGCACTGCAGCTGCAAATGTCTGTAAAAAAGCTTTATTTAGCCAGAGAGAACTTATCTAGTCTCTAAAGAACATTACACCTCCATTATGTAACTTAGAAAATAAAAATTAGACTCTTTTTCTCCCAGAAAGGGAAGATCTCTCCTTAGGGAGAGCACCTATATAGGTGTGTGGAGATTCAAAATTGCCTTTTTGCACTCCATGAAGCATCTGCATATCACAAGGCATTATGGGAAAGGAGCTGAGAAAAAACGCAATGTACTGTGAACATACCCTTTAAAAGATGCTTATGAAAATATGTGGAGATTCGAAATTGCCTTTTTGCACTCCACGAAGCCTCTGCATATCACAAGGCATTATGGGAAAGGAGCTGAGAAGCTCTCGCGCTCTCTTTTGGATGTAACAAATCCTCAATTTGCTTTTGACCTACTGGATCTTTGGAAAGCAAGAAGGGATTTCTAGCCAAGCTAGCATCACTTATCTGTGGACAGCTATTTCGAGGTGTTTGCCCCTCGTCAGTACAGAGCAGAGCGATGCTAGCTGGGCTGAGTGGGAGGCAATCAGTAGCTTAAGGGCATGTCCCCACGGCAAGGGTTTTCGGCCGGTTTTTTCAGCCAGTTTGCGGTTTTTTAGACTGCCTGAAAAACCGGCCGAAAATGAGTACAATGGTGCTCTATGCAAATCCTGTGCAGCAGTCCCCACTGCACAGGTTTTGCCGTCGGACGGTTTTGCCGCCGGCGGCAAAACATTGTAGAAGCACAATCTTCGGTCCGGTTTCCCGACGGAAGATGTGCTTCTCAATGGGAGGGGGGAGAGCTGTTCTCCGCTCATCGTGGAGAAAAGCCGTCGGCCCCCCCCCCCCCCCCCCCCGCGGGCCCAAAACAGGACAAATACCAGCTGGCAAACCGGCCGGTATTTGTCCTGTGCAGTGGGAACGCGCCCTAAAGCTACTCATTGCCTCCCACTCAGCCAAGCTAGCATCGCTCTGCTCTGTACTGACGAGAGGCAAACACCCCGAAGTGGCTGTCTACAGATGAGTGATGCTGGCTTGGCTAGATATCCTTTTCTCCCAGAATTTTGAGGTCTCCAACCCAAATGGCTAAAGAACATAATGCCACAAAGGGGAGGTAGATAATAAGTAGGTGATTAAGAAAATCTAATTGGTTTTTGCTTGAACCTTGTGAAACGAAATAAAAATCAAATGATAACTTTTGTATTTTGTCTGTTCCAAGAACCCTGAAAATTCTGGCATGAGAACAGCTTAGTGTTGTCACAAGTAGCAATGCTTCTTGAATTATTTAGTACTCTCACATCATGAGGAACACATTTCATTAAAGGAGTATTCTCATTTCATTAATTAGCTTTAAACATGTAGGCAAATGTAAATAAAAACTTACCAAATACATTGCTGTTCTGATTTTGCTTCTCTCCAGAAAGTAGATCTTATCTCCTTTTTGTACACAAGTTTCCCTAGTTACCGGCAACCTATCTCTGCTTTTATTGGCTGAAGCAGTGAGTGGTATGACTCACTACCTGTCCTGTTCTGTATACTATTCTGCAATACTAAAGTGTTGCAGAATAGTGTGCAATTACATTCATGGCATGGTAGAACAGGTGCAGTAAGATGGCCATAGATTGTCCTCTGTGTAAGTGGATAATAAACCCCTAGGCACTGCCATGCCCCCGGCTGCCATATTATTGATTTGCTCCAGATGCTGGAACGCTTATGAGAACTATACACCATGGAATTATTTTTGCAATGAGAATAAAGCACACCATGTATTGCATCAGGGCCTTGCACTTACTCAATCCTGGCACACATCAAAAGCATTCAGAATGCTAAACGATCAAGTTATTCTTCTGAGCACATCACAAACCTAGCTTTGTATTATGCCCCCAGGGCTTTAGCTTTGGCGATTCATATAACTAATATGTGTCCAAATAAGCTTTTTAGGCAGGCACAGCAGTTATACCTAAAAAGCAACTACATTTAACTAATATTGTCATAATGTTTTTATGCTCTTTCAGAATTTTGCAAAATTCTGTTTTGTCAGATTTCTGAGGAAAAGTAAAATTCCTGCTTACCCTGCTCATTATTTTTTTTTTATTAAAATCTATTTCTGAGAAATGTAATATGATTTACCCTGTATCACTATCCAAATCATTGTGTCAAACACAGGAGAGCAGTATTTTTCCAGTGCTTGTTGGTGAAAATTTTGACCATCAGTTTTATTACTATGTACCAAGGATCACTTGCCTTTCACCAAGACTTGTTGTTGATGTTTGAGCAGCCATTGCATGACCAGTTCTTTCCTTCTGGATTGTACATGAAACCACAGTCAAGAGAAAAAAATAGCAATTGTGGTCTGCAAATGGCCTGAGAGGTTATTTTTCCCAACAAAGCCTTCAAAAAATGACTAGGTTTTGACAAAGGAGTGCCAGAAATGAAAGGAATACTTGGTAAAAGCTGTTCAGAACCTCAGGTTTTCCCACAACCTAATCTTTGATGACAGTGCCCAGCTGTTATTTATGTCTATGTACAGTTTAAATTTGCCATGGTTTGGACTTCCTGATGGTTAAATCCCTTTGTATTATGAATGCATCTTGTGAGTGAGGCGATACATTTTCTTGGCACTATATACTGTATTTGTTGATTAGTGATCTCATGTACATTTTTGCTCCAAGACTGTCTATAGAAAGATTTTGCTATGTTCTAAATATTATACGAATAGTATCTGGGATTAACTGCACACTTCTTGTACAGGATTTCATTATACAGTATTTGTGCTTTTGAAGCCAAAATTGTAGCTGATTCTGCAGTTTACAGTATGTATTAACCACAGTAGAGGATGGCTTTGTTATTCTGTATGCAGTCAATGAATACACCAAAATTAGAGGTGAATCCTGCTAAAATGGGAAATTGACATTTCCTATAGGCTGCTTGTTGTATGGTTTTGGCTCGCTATCTTTCAGTTGTATCTGGGATTAACTGGGTGGTACTTGTACAGTTTTTTGATTATAGTTGTGCTTTTTAAGACACAATTGTAGCGAATTCTGCAGCTTATACTATGTATTAACCACATTAGACGATGACTATTATTCTGTATGCAGTCAATGAATACAGAGGTAAATGGTACATATGCATTTCCTATAGGCTGCTTCTTGGATAGTCTTGGCTCACTGTATCAGTGTAAAGTGTGCCTGAAAGTACGATCCTTTATAAAATCTGCCGTCTGATATATCTTGCATAGTAAACTCACTGCGCCCTTTAGGCACAATGCGCCTAAAAAGGCGTGTGACGCAAATCGCGGGCACATTGTGTATCATTAATAGGGTATGTACTGCGCCTCTCGCTGCACATTGCTTAACAGAGGCGCATACCACATCACTAATTACCTGTGTATGTAATGCGCCTAAAAAGGTGCATTGCGTTGTGAAGGTGCATAGCGCATCATTGCTACTATATTTAATGCGCCTTTTTATGCGCTTTACAATGTGTAGTGCACGGTATATAATGTGCCTAGTTTTGGTATATTAGTTCATTTACATAGAGAATATGGCGTCAAAAGTGTTTTTGGCTCAAAATGGACCAAAAAACGGTGCTTGCTTATTGGGACATGTCGCCAAATATGCCACTACATAAAAGAATGGATAATATCTGCGGTTACCTCTGACATTCCTTTTCCACTCACTTAATCATGGAGATTCATTTAATGTTTCGAGTTCTACACCTGTTTCACATACCGTAATTCTAATTGTGGAAAAAAGGTGTTTATAAAAAAAATGGCTGAATCATGACCTGTTCTAGTCTGGTAAATTAGCATATTGATTTTGGACATATCTGTTCTCCTTAACTTGGAAACCTTTTATATTAAAACATTTTTCGCAGAAGGAAATTAACATCTCGTAATGTTCAGTTTTCAGTTTACTACTTGGTGTTTAACTGAAGGCTTTAAAAGGAACACTGGGAAAGCTAGATAAGGGAACTCGAGGAACGTTCCCACCATGCACTCTGTTGGCACGTCAATTGGGTATGCCATTAAAGTCGGATAGGTGTGAGTCCCATCTCTGGGACCCGCACCTGTCTTGGGAATTGCCCCTTCCCCACCCCAAAAGTGTCGGCTCAGAGTGGAGAGCTACTCGACTCGCTATTCTATTGCATGGAAATTCCCTTAGAACACCTCTTTAAGTAATCTGTTTGGAAGTCATCATTTTGGTTTAATTCTAGTAACTAACTTTGGAGTTTTTTTTGTAGAGCAAGGAAAGAAGCATTTTTACTACATCACTGTCACAAAATAGCTTTAAACTTTGTGGGTTTAACTTCTAGGAGTTGTAAGATTTTTTTTTTTTTTCCTGAACTGCTTGACATGAAAATTTGGTATAACTTTCAGTCATCCTCCAATAATGCATAAAATGTTTCTTTAATTTTGTCCTCAACCTGTACCTCTTGTTGGCTTAATATTAAAATTTGTATGTAAAGTTAAAAACAAGAAGACATTGCGCTGATGTATTTAAAAAAAATGCTTTATTTTTGTAAAAGGGTCAATACCATTTTTTTTTTTACCAAAAAAGTATGTGATTTTAGTATATGACCTTATTTATTCTGTTCATTTTTTGTACATTTCTCAGACCTTTCATAAAAGCTTTATTTCCGGAAAATCTTCAAGCAGAAAAGAAGGGTCGTCCTACCACGGCAAGCAGTAAAATCAAAGTAAGTTTCTAAAAGCATTAGATAAATATGCATGTAGTGATGTAATCTCACATATTGATATTTGTACAGTGCTAAACAAATCTGAGAAATACACTATAAATTTGATGCATGTAAAAACTGCTGTTTATGTGGTATTACTTAGGCATTTTATTCTTATTGCTGGGCCACTGAAAATAAAATTCAAGCCGTTTCTGACATGGTGTAATAAGCTATGATGTTTTGCTCATTTTTTGTATGCTTTTTCTTTTAAGAAACAAGCAAATGACTTGGTGAACACCTTGATGAAATGTACCCCTCACTATATCCGCTGCATCAAACCTAATGAAACAAAGAAACCCCGGGACTGGGAGGAGAGCAGGTGTGTAGTCTTTCATTTATAAATACACACAGATGAGTCGCATTATTATGACCACTTCCTACTGAAAACTGGCGGCATGTAGCTTATGTAGGAAGTCGTGGGTCGTGACCTGGCTTTGTGAATACTTAAGGTATGTAATGATTTTCTGCACCCATCCATCATTGTTGCCATGAGTAAAAGGAGCAATTTATCAGCGTTTCAAAAAAGGATGATTATTGGCCTTCAAGCAAATGATTGACTTTTCAGATGAGTCACGTTTTCTGCTTCATCGAATGGATGGATGTTGGGATGTCAGGCAAGACACATCAGAGAACAAACAATCTGCAACCATTGCTGGAAGAACACAAACTAGTGGAGGAATCAGTATGTTCTGGACAATGTTTTAATGGCGTTCTCTGGGCCCATTCATCCATGTGGAAGGCACTCTGGGTATGAATCCATCCTTGCAGATCACTTACACCAATATATGCTAATTGTCTTTCCTGGGGTGAATAGAATCTTCTTCCAAGACAGTGTGACCTGTTAAATGGCTAAAAATGTCCTACAATGGTTGGAAGAGCTTGAGCAAGACTTCAAAGTACTACCTTGGCTCCTTAAGTCCCCAGACTTCAACTCAATTGAGCATCTGTGGTACCACCTAGATTGTCATCTTCACTCTATGGTTCCTTCTCCATGCACCCTCCAGCAGAATGGCTCCAGATACCTGTCACAACCTACCAAGACCTTACTGAGTCACTCCTAGCCCATCTAGCTGCTGTCTGTGTTGTCCACATAAAGCTTTTAGTTGGCGCTATAGCTTAGTCCAATGCAACAATTAGACTGGAACTGTACAAAGTAAAGATACGTTTTAGATGCCTTTCTCAACACTGTAAACAGAAATCTATTTGCCCTGCTGGATAAATGCATTAACTTGTGTATGTCTGGATGTATCGATAATGTTCGTTCTAGAACTGACACCAGAACAAAGCAGATTTCTTGTTTACTGACCAAACTCTCAAAATTTTTGACTGAGAAACTACTTGAACCAAACTCTAGGGAAGAACAGTGCTTTGTTCTCCTTGCAAGTATGACGTGACTAAGATTCCCCACTCAACATAGCATTTTGACACACTTGTGCTAGAATTCAGCATGTCTATATGGTATTCTTGAGAATCTTTGTGTGTTTATGTAAACTTGACCTATGTCTATGATTTTTCCTAAGGGTGAAACACCAAGTAGAATATTTGGGTCTGAAAGAAAACATCCGCGTGCGCCGAGCAGGATATGCCTACAGGAGGGTGTTCAAGAAATTCCTGCAGAGGTGAGGATAACATTGCTCTGTTAAATGTTACATACAAGTTGGGGAAGTCCGACAGCTTGCCTAGACCTATCCGGTTACATCACTTGAGACCCTACGTACTGCAGTCATTGCTTTTTTATTTTGAATGTCTTTGCTGTTTTTTTTTTTTTTTTTTTTTTTTTTTGTATCTGTTAAGATTGTTCTAAAAACACAATCTTATTTCAAGATAAAGAATTTTCCTACATAAAAATGCTAAACTGAGAGAAAAGTAAAGGGAAACTGAGAATTTCCTGACAAGTCATGCAGAAATAAAAACATTTGCATAGAAGTTTTATGAATAATAACCCCCCCCTTCCCCCTGGGATAAGGATTCAACTTAAATTCAAGAACTTTTCAGTCAAAGAAAATTTCTAGTACTAGGATAAAGGGCGGCATGTATGAAATTTGGCGTTTAAACGCCAAATTTCCTGCACAACATAATAGCCTAGAATGCGCCTGATTTATGAACCCGCTCTACAGCAGGTCATAAATCAGGCGCATTCTAGCGCTATGATGACATTTCTGGCTCAGGTATACCACTTTTAGGGGCCGTTCACACGGCTTATTTTGGGCACTGATTCCAGCCATATTGGGCGCTGTACTGCACTGCAATACGGCTGGAATCCATGCCAGCCATTACGGTAATCCACTGTTCTCATAGAGAACTGTGGATTCAGTCTCTCCTCCCCGCTCGGCGAATACGCCGGACGGGGAGAAAGTGACATGCACATTATCCCGGCGGGATACACGCCGTGGATAATGCATGTCTATGGGGCTGGCGAGCAGCCGCCCCTACCCCGTACTCAAGCCGTAACTGCAGGCGAAATCCGTCCCGCAATTACGGCTTGAATAAGCCGTGTGAACCCCGCCTTAGTGGTATACCTGTTCCTGCAGTAATGCGCCTAGAAATGCTGTAGCGAAGCTATAAATCTATAGCTTCATACAGTTCTAGTATGACCCGCCTCCCGCAGGCCCCCCAGAAATCAGGCGCATTACAAAGTGCCGCTTGCGCTTTAGAATGCACCCTATATTGGTGTACAGGCCATTTAAAAATGTAGCGAACGGGGCTGCGCTGGATGCCGCCCAAAATGTTTCCTGCCAGCTTTCACCATTCCCTTCTCATAAACCTACCAAGTAAACCACATTGCTATGCATCAGGATCTGAAACTACATAGTAATTCAAGAAATATCCTTGCTTTTGTAGTACTATTGGCATATCATCAGTATGAGTACATACTATGAGTTATTGGCTCACGCGATTTATGTGTTACTGATCACAAAAACACATTAAATATTATGATGCACTTTATAGACTTTATTAATAAAGTATATTGTAAGTAATTAGATCACACTTTGTGTTAATTAGGTATATATTTTTGTATATTTATCATAAACTACTATGTCCACTCTTCTGCAGATGTGTTGTCACTTATGTCATATGTTACTAACATTTCAGTATTTTAAAGTAAACCAGACAAGTAAAGTCTAAAATGGAATAAAACAATGTCCCAGTGACACATGAAAGCATAAATAAATGTTCACCACACCCTTGTTTGCTATACAGCTAGTGTTGTATGCATTAGGGAGTGTATAGATTTTGCTCCACCCTATCAGACAGTCCATCACATTTTGTAACATTCAGTTACATAAAATTGTAAAAGTGCATGGGCCAAAGCTAGCAGGAAGGTAGTGTTAGAGGCGGAAGGCATTGGAACCACTTTTTATGGAGGTCAGAGTAGTTTGTGAGAGGAAGGCATGAGGAGAAGTCCTAGTGAAAATGTGTGCATAAGTAGCAGTCTGTATGAAAAGGTGGCATAAGAAGCTTTCTGTAAGATACAGAGCAGTCTGTGTAATAGAGGAGGCAATGAGGGACTAGTCTGTGAGGGAGGGATATGGGGGAGCAGCTTATGTAACAGAGGGGGTCCTAGGAAACAGTTTGCGTGAAAGAGGAGCAGTCTGCTTAATGAAAATCGGGTGTCTTTGGAGCAGTCTCTAAGAGAGGGGCATCGGGAGAAGTCTGTGAAAGAGGGGATGATGTGTAGTAGCTTGTGACAGAACGGTCATGGGAAATCCTCCTCAAGAGAGGAGGAATCATTGGGAATCCTCTGTGAAAGGAGGGACCATGAGGAGCAGCCTGTGTGAAAGCGGGATTGTCTGTCCTTTCTACAAACACCATAATTTCCCAAGGATCTATACGTTTTGCCATTTAGCAATTTGTTGTAATTACTGGATGCAACCAGCCATTGTTAACCATCCCATTGTGAATTTTCTACAACTTTATATTTAAAGCACTTTTGCCCCTAACCCTTGAAGACCCCATTGAAGACCTGACCATACCACCAGGCATAGGCATCAGTCTTACATGGGCAATGGAGTATCTAAGCTGGACGAGGGACCAGTGGTCCTCAGTGCAGTTCAGTGATCAAAGTCGATTCACTCGAAGCAGAAATGATGGCTGCCAACAATGCTGGAGATGTCATGGAAAGTGCTATGCATCAGCCAGGTCAGGTACCCTTCCGGTTGTCTAACATGCAGACCACGCTGATGTGAACGGTTACTTATAGTCTGCCGTGACACTTGGTTGCCTCTCCGCTCTCTTAAACGTGCCTGGAGCTGTGTGGCATTCATCATCCGGATCCGCAGGGCATTGTTTACAATGAAGCGGTCATCCGTGTGTAATGTAGCCAAAGGACGTCCACTTCTTTACCTTTCTGTGACTCTTCCAGTCTCTCAGCCTCAATCTCTACTGATGACACTGTGACACTCTAAGCTCAGTGGCCACTTTCATCTGAGAGTGAAATGTCTCTAATTTTTTGTAAGTAGTGTACATTTTCAAGATGGGAATAAACGTTTACTAATATGAATAGCTTGAGCCGTACATTCACTAATAAATGGGTTGTTTCTATAGCTTTAGTGATGTGTTTGTATGTCAAGTGCAGTGCCCTAGTAGTAGGGACGGTACACGTGTCCAGACTTTCCATTTACACCAGTTCATTGACGGTTAAGATAATGATTTCAATCTGAGTACTTTACCCAACATGCACTTCCATGTTATAAATGGGGAAATATGGTCTTTAGGCAGTCATCTTTGTATTTTTCATTAGAACGGCACCAGACAAAAGTTCCAGCATCATCTTTAAGGAGTTTTTATAGTTCTTTACATTCTCAAATGGCAGCTCTCATGTTAAAGCAAGGTTTTCTATCAGTTAACTAAATTCAATAGCTTGTAACGTCTGTAAGCATTAACTGCAGAATAATTTGCATCTTTAGATGTGTGATGGTAATTTGTCTTAGAAATTAGAGCAATTCCATATTTTTGTTCCTTTATTTGATCTGGAGAAACATATTCCATTAATTAAAATAATTAACTTACATTTGTTTTGAGGTATATTTCACAAATCCAGAGTGGTCTATCTTTCATTATACCCAAGAGGGATTAAATTAAAAATATTGAAAGAACAAAAAATATTTGAAGCCTAATTGTGTCTGGCAAATGGAAGCAAAAACACTTGTAGATTTGGAGAGGCACGTATGCTGTAAATCAGGTTTAGTGTGTAACCCTTTGATTCAGTGACATCATTCCAATAAGCTGTAATAAAATAGGTTGTGTAAAGAACCTGGGAAGACTGGAAATGTATGTCTCTCTCTATTTGCTGTTTTTTCTTCTGACGGCTTCCTGGCAGCCCGGAGTAACCGGAGATGTGAATAGTCATTTCTGTGCAGTATTTTTTATTTGCATGCAAAGATCATAGTGAATGACTGGGTGTGTTCAAGTGTGCAGACATTGGAAACCTAAACGTTCATGTATAAGCTTTTTATCCTTAAACAGTGCAAAGAAATGAAATACAACCTCCACTTCATCTGCTATTATAGCTTTTCTAGTACCATAGATGTTAGCTCACAGTAATATTTGACAGACCTAGGGAAGAGAAATGATGCAGTATGCGTTACTTACAAACAAGCTTATGATGTACATCAGATAATGCGATATTTAGAATGTACAAGAGTATAGGGGGTTTATTGCATTATGTAGGGTCCTAAGAAGGCACTTTTACTATATTGGGGCACTAAGAGTGCATCATTACTGTTTAGGGGCAGTAAGAAAGCATTCATACTATGAACGGGCACTATTACTTTGTTGGAGGCACAAAAAGGGGCAGTATCATGGTGTTAGCACTGTTACTTCGTTGATGGATCTATAGAGGCACAAAGCTGGATACATTACTGGGGCATTATTCGTTTGTTATTTTTGGGGTAATTTTAGTTATGATACAATTATTTATGACGTTTATGCATAGGCTGTCAAACATGTAGGAAGGGTGCTAAAAAAAAATTTAAAAAGAGGTTCCAAAGATGTCCGGGAAGGATAGTCCGCAGAGATGAATCCTGGTACGAAAAAGTCATGAGTCTTGGTTAGATAGAGAAGAAATAGAAAAGTTAACTACAGTCAGATGTTACCTTTGTGGTGATACTCTACTGTATTTATTTGTATGGTCTGCAGGGCACCTTTATTGAACTGGTATCTACTAGTATGTGGTCACTGTATGGTGCTTGTTGCTGAATAGAAAAAACTAGGCAACAAATGTGTGGCGGTATTATTTAGACCGTGTGGTGGTACTATGTGCTCATAATAGGCCATTATGATTGTCTCTCATATAGTAGTATTAAATTGAAATAGAAGAAACAGTCTTTTTCCTATTAATAGCATGGCTAAGTGGTAATGTTCAGATAATCTTTGATATGGCCTTCTAGCCCCTCCAAGAAGGTAGCACACCAAAGCTTTGTTCCAGGCAAAGATAAGAGAAAAATAGGCAGAGGCAAATTGAAGACTATAGTCATGGGCTAGAGCCAGAATCCATAGATAGCAATTAATATTCAGGCAAGGATCAAGAGACTATTGCCTATTTAAAGGGACCCTAACAAAAAAATTGTATTTGCAAATTGACAAGCAATATGTGACTACTCATATTTTTTTTTCTTTTAAATTGGGTAACTTTTTTATATATATAATTTTTAATAGTTGCCTTATGCACATTGCTTTCTGGTGTCGCTCCAACATTCCCCTTGTGAGCTCTGATAGCATGGCCTGAGAGAGATAAGTGTAAAGAAAGCTGGGACCTCCTCTTTTTTTTCCTTCCCAGCTGTGCAGAAAAAATATCCCTTTAGGAGTTCTTAGGGTCCATCTACACGGCAGGGTTTTCAGTCAGATTTAAGATGGTTTTCGGACAGTCAACCTTTTACAAAGACTTAAATAGAAAATCCATGCGGTAATTCACAAATGTTCTGCTTTACTTTTTTTTTACACCATCGATGTAATGAAAAACCTAGAACATGTTCGTTCTTCTGCCCAGTTTTCAGGTGGAACATAAACATGTTAGTGTGAAGGTGGACGTCTGAATCCACAGACAGAAGCAGTGCTCCTTTACGCGCAAAAATAAGATAAGATACCGGTCGGATAATCTGACCAGTATTTTGTGTTTGTCGTGTGAACGCACCCAAAGACCTCCTGAATACACTGCAGCTGTCACGAAATATTGCGCCTTTGGTGACCTCTGTCAGCTAAAAAAATGCAGATAACCATTTATTATGGCACTAACTGAGGTTCATCTGCCTTGCCATTTAGGCTTTTTGTCCCTTTATTGTTGCAGCTAAAGAAGGGTACAATTTTTATATGTAAATTTTAATTGAATAGGACTTAGAAATAGAAAAATTATGCCAAATTGTAGAGAAAAAGTTTTCCAGGAATATTGAATTTAAGAAACATGTTTTTGATGGAAGTGTCCTTTTAAAATAGGCTTCCAGGTTTGTATACACACCTCCAAAAATCCTCCAGTGCTACACCTGTTCTCTAAAATGTCCTCTTTGTGTCTTTCATGCAACAGACCTTGCACTCTGATATTCTTGTCTTTCTGCTCTTGTGATGGAAAAGAAAGATGGAATAAATGAGGCAGCTTTAAATGCAGCCTTAAACTTCTATCCACAGTGGACTTTATACCTGTACATAATTCATCTGGTGTCTGGCTCATTTTAACATGATTTATTACATATTCAGGTACTTCTAACTACTGTATCGTAAGACTCTTTTCCTCTTAGAGAGGACTCTGCTAAAACTCACTACCATCTATGTGCTATTCATTTTGTTTCTTTGCAAGGTTTCATGTGTCTGCAATAAAGTGCATGGTATTACCTGATTGTAAAGCTCTACAGAATATGTTGGCACCATATCAAGAAAAATTCTAATAAAATGCCAGCTTGCCATTAAGTATTTGGAAGTCGGAACCATACCCACCAGGACTCGGTAAGAGGGATCAATTGGCGTGAAAGAAACACAGTGGACACTCTTTTACGATGCAGGGCAAGTGTACATCGCTACTATACAAGCACCGGTATAACTTACAATACTGCCATATAGTAAGCACATAGTGGTCAGTTGACCTATTAAATTCTAATTTTTTTGAAGTCTGATAAGTGGAAGACTCTTCCTATTAAGTATGTAAAGTTTCCCTTCGGTATATAGTTGTTTAGGTAGATAAAACCTCCATTACGTAGCACAGGTAAATAGGTAGGTCCCCTTGAAGTAGCTTTACAAGCCCCTCTTAGGTAGGTAAGTATATAGGCCTCCCACAGTAAGTAGGTATATAAGAATGTAGGTAAATGGAACCCCTCAGTAAGTTTACAGATCCACTCAGTAGGTGATGAGGTATATAGTCCCCATTAGGTATTGCCTCAGTGAATATATAGGCCCCCTTAGTAGATAGGTAGGTATATAGGCCGCCCAGTAGGTAGAGAAGTATAAAGGTCCCCACAGTAGGTAGGTACATAGTCTCCCATTGGGTACCTATATAGACCCTTTCAGTAGGTTGATATATAGGGTATCCTCAGTATGTACGTACATAGGATCCTCCAAGTCAGTAGGTATATATGATGCCCTTATAGGTATCTACTTAGGTTCCCACAATAGTTAGGTTGACATATAGGGTTCCCCCAATTAATAGGTATAGAAGACCGTCAGTAGACAGGAACATAGGTCCCCTGATAGGTATAAAGCCCACCTCTCCAATAAATAGGTATAGAGGGTTTCCCAGTAGATGGGTTGGTAAATAGGATCACATCAATATGTAGTTAGGTACCTAAGTTCCCCCCCAGTAAGTAGATGTGTATATAGGGCCCACAGTAGGTAGGTATGGTCTTCTAATTGGTAGGTGTATAGGACCTCCAGTAGGTAAGTTGTTATATAGGGTCCCCCCAGGAGGTAGGTCTATAAGGACTCAGACGCAGATGTGAACTAAGAGTTACAAAGCCACCCCCCCCAAAAAAAAAACCGGATCTAACAGAATGAAGCTTGTGCCAGATCTGTTCACTTAATCAATATTGTGAGAAAATGAGGCCTGTAAGTAAGATAGTTTTACATATTTGTTACAAAGTGGAGCGATGTTCACATGGTCTTTTTAGATTCGTATATTGCTACATAATGTGCATGAAACTTCATGGTGAATAAAACATGTATTTTATATGTGTAATTTGCTTTGCAACCTACACACCAAATACATATGTATCTTGTATCATTGTGTTTAGAGGAGCAAAACATATACTGGAAAATGTGCCTAATTTATGTGCAGGATTCCCTTAAAATACAGATGTATTTTGAGCATCCTTTTTATGCTGTAGGGACATAGCCTAAAAGCCCTGCATGTAATATATTAAAATATGGGAAATATACTATGAATCGGGCAGCAGCATTATAATTATTCCCTTGACCTTTCAAAGTGCTTTAATCTGTGAACTTTGACATTAACATCCCATGCATATTCAGGAAGTGATTTGCCATATTTGATAAGAGCACTTTACTGAGTATAGCTATACAACTTAGGTTTATGATGGATTGCATAGTCTTCTATGCCTTCTAATGGTTTACTTTCTACAACTCACAACTTCCTGCTTGAGCAGAAGGCTACAGAACTCTGCCATTGTGACCAAGTATTTTTAGAGATGTCAGTCCTTATTAATAGTATACGGATCCATATTCTTTTCTTAACCGTTTTTATTTTCTGATTGTAGATTTCTCAATTTGGTTGTCTGTAAGATTATGATGACAGCCTTCTTGCGTGCACCGCTTTTAACAGCATTTAAAGAGATGCTTTACAACAGCTTCATGGACATAGGAACCTGTGAACAGGATCTGTTCCATTAACTTCTATAGGAGAGTTTTCTAGGCTCTGACTTGGGAAGAAGTCACTGTGCGAGGAGTATGGATTGTGACTGGTGGATCATGTGTTATCTGTACGCTTGGTGTCACCTTTCAGTGTAAACCTGCTTGTGCTGATGAGACTACTGAAAATCTTTCTGTACAGTACAGGAAGTATCAGACTATTAGTAGGCCTGGTGGCCAAAGTGAAAAATGCAAGACTTAAAAATTGTTAAATATTGAAGTGATATGGAAAATTAAAAAAAGTCCTTTTTTTTTTTTAAACAAATTTGACACATTTCAAAATGACACACAGGTAGTGTTACAAGATAATTAATTAAAATCCACTGTCCTTTTTAACCGTTATATACGGTCCAAATTTGTAACGGAAAAAAAAGGTAACACCAGATAATAAAAACACCCACCCCTCCCCCCGCAATATACATCTACAGTCATATTATAGGACACAATCAACTGCATATCATACGATCTTCCACAACGGATCCTTGTCGAATAAGTCCTATTTGATGACACATTCCCTTTAAAAGTTTATAAATTTTTAAGGGGTTTTCTGGCCTTGAATTCGCACTTAATAGAACTACAAATTTTGCCCCAATTTAGCACAGTTCCCAATAGTAATACTTTATGGCCAGATGAAGAGTGAAAGCCTAGTCTTTTCATAATGACTATTCACCAACAACTTTGCATAGTTTGGCACAAGGCGTTAAAAAAGGGTTTTTAACAACTAGCAGATTTGCATGAAATTTCACCCATCGGTACATTGTTTACATGTGACTTGGGGTATTAGAAATAGACAAAGCAACATAAATTGTAGTGGAGCAATTGGTGTGTTATTTTTTTTAGTTATTGAAAGTTTTTGAATTATAAATAGGAAGCCCGGGAAAAAAGGGAATGATTTGGGTACATAAACAGAGTAAAAATATTTTAAGGAGCAAAGGTACTCAATATCCCTATCTTCATACCAAGTGCTTCTTTCTACTTTATAAACGGGTTACACCGCCTTTTAGGTGTAATATTTATAGTGAGGCACTTGCCATTAATTCATATCGGACGTTTACATTTTAGTGGGGGAAATTAGCCCCCTGTCTTACTTATATTTAACATGGTTTTAAAGATGAATGTGAAGTCCAACCAGAGACCCCACAGCTTTTTGCGGACAACCTCGTTTGTAAAAAAACTTTCTTATGAGGTAAAGAATTTACAAGTTGTTTTCACTATTGGTAAACATTTATTTTACATAACAATTGGGCATTGTGAGTTGCATATTGTGGGAACAGATAATAAGGAAGGTATACAAGTATAAACCGCATTGTTTCAAAATGAAGACCTGCCCAAATTAGGTAGCAGAAGTGACAACAATGATGACATGGGATTGGAATTTGATGCATCTTATGAAATCGTGATGGAGTGAGATGTCAGATAAGTTATGTTCAGTTATATTGGCTTCTTATTAATGATAAATATTTTAATGGGAGCAGATTATTTCTGGTCATTCATTCTTTGATAAGGATTTACTTATGGAAACTGGCATTGGAGTAGAACTTTGGCTGATGTCATTATGTGGGTATTTAAAACCAAAAAAATTCCCCCTTTTAAATGTATTTTTAAATCCCAAAAAGGGTAAGGAATAAGAATTTAAACCTTGGAGGGCAGGAAGTGGGAGTTTGGGGAGTGAAATTTGCAGCTGAAATAGTTTGAAAGTCCAAAGTAGTTGTACAAAGTCGCATAGTTTAAAAAAAACAAAAAAAAAAATCCCCCAGGTTTGGGGGAATCAGGATTTGGAACCAGAGTTGAGGTTCTTAGGGGGGTAAATAAAGCGTAGGGGAGGGATTTTTTCCTTGAGAGGTTGGTAATAGCGAAAAAGGTCTAATATGTTTTTTACAGTAACCATACAGCAAAGGGGCTATTTTTAGCTGGGTAACCGGGCTCAAGCTCTAGTGAGTTCTGAAAGTTTAATTAAATTGTTGCGTGATACCAGGGTACTAGAATATGGCCAGCTACAAGTAGTGTAGAGAATGTAATGCACAGTGTAGATTATCTTCATATGACACGGCAATAAAGACGATGTCAACAAGTGCACTCAATGGGTCTTGGGGGGCTAAATTTAGTTTGGCACATGAAGAATCCCATATAGATTAAGTTTAAAGAGAACCTGTCACATAGTTTATGCCTCCCTTGCTGAGGACAGCACAAGCTAGTGACAGACCTGCTGTTCCCAGCGCTTGTGTCCTTTATGCTGTAGTTTTCAAGTATTTAGTGCTCAAATCTGCAGTTTTCAGCCAGAAAAGAGTCATGAAGAGTCAGTTTTTTTCAAACCCCACCGACCTGAGACTAGCCCCGCCCACCTCAACTGATTAACCTATTGCTTTGAATAGGTAGAAACATGAGAATAACTGTCAGTGGGTGGGGCTAGCCTTTGGTGGGCGGGGCCAACACCAGCTCAAGATTTGAGGGGTAAATGCTCTAAAACTGCAGCATCTTACAGAATAAGGGGCACAGCACTGGAAACAGCAGGTCTGACACTAGCTTGTGCTGCTCTCAGCAAGGAGGGCATAACCTATGTGACAGGTTCCCTTTAAATTAATCAAGAATGCCTTAAAGAAATAAATGATGAACTTAACTGATATATTATGTAATATGTACAAGCATTTAGCTCATATAACTATGCAAATTAGATCAATATGTCCAGCTACTAAAAGTGGTAATTGGGCCCAATTTTTAAATGGTCTATTCAATAAAGGTTCACCCTTTTTTTTTTTTTTTTTTTTTTTCCCCCTCTTTGATATTTTGCCATTTGGATCCCAAGATATTTGAATTGGGGAATTACTGGTCACCCATGAACTTGTAGTGGCGGGTGGTTTCTAATAACATTTGTACACATTTCTGCCAGTTCATTTGAAGTCCATATAATTCAGAAAATGTATTAATGACTATTATAGCATCGTAGGAAATCATTTGGACTATGTAATGAGATAATCATATCTATATACAACCCAACATACTTGATGAATGAGTTATAGGAATATCAGTTTGTAGATGACTGACTAAAGCTGCAATGACAAATACAGGTTTTGATAGTGGACAGCCCTTTTCAGATGCTTCTTCACTGCTGAAAGCTGGTGATTGGGATGTCATTCATGCATACATTTTGTCTTGGGTATCGCACAGATAATTTGGATACAACTTCTGAATAAAGGACCACAAAACCATATACCCCCAAAGAAATATATGGGTAGGGGCTGCCCTAAAGATACAAAGTGCCTGGTTATACGAATCATTATAAACAACAACAAAAAACACACAGAATGTATAAACACTAGGCTAGGATAAGACATAACTTTTATTCAAAATATATAAATATAAAAAGAGGGGGAGAAACAAACCTAACGCTTAACCCTCCAAAAAACCCTAGAAATACTATGGGTTACTTATCCAGGAAGATTGGGGACCCACCTGATGTATTTTGGATCTATTTGTTTGTTAGGGAATTTTTGATATCTGAAGGATACCCTGTATAACAGTGATTTATGTCGTATTAGCTCGTTGGTTTACTCATTAGGGCGTATTAGGGTGATTTTAGGCTAAGATTCAGGGGCTCCCTTTTTGGGGCCAGTCCTATGTCGTCTTGTGTAGGTAATCATACAAAAAAAAAACTAGAAAGACTATGGGTTTATTCATTAGGGTGATTTTGTTTAGGTTCTGGGGCACCCTGGCCGGGCACCCCATTCTTCCTCTCTTTTTAGATTTATATGTTTTGAATAAAGGTTATGTCTTATTCTAGCCTCTTGGTATTAATTTTCTTTAATCTGGCATCCTAAGAAAAGCTTGTTACACATTTAAACATTCACTGGAGTAATAGATTATATGCCTGATTGTATTTTTCCTGTCTATAATCTTGCATAATCACTTGCATAACAACCATTAATTACGACAAATGGTAATGATCGTGTTAGATAGGGGTGCTTGGGGCCCATCAGTGATATTGATTCATGGGGCCAAACTTGTAACTCCTATACATGACTGCACATTATTCTTCCCCTTTTGCTTCTTGTTTTCTGCCTCATTTTCTCTACCTATCTCCCTGAGAATCCGCTTCTGGTCTGCCATGCCCAAAGGCTCATTGTGGTTTTGCCCTGTTCTCTTGTGCTCCAGTCTGAGCTTGCAGGTGGGCTGTGAACACTTTTTTTTTTTTTTTTTTCTTACCACACACAAATGTTTCCTTGCACTTTTAAGATGGTCATATAGTTTATTGCTGGCTTGTAATATAATTATACTGTATACCGTTAAGGGTAAAATTAAATGAATGTAAAGTTCAATGTAAAACAGCAAATGTTACCTATTTAAGATAGATACAATCTTGTGATACTTATTATCCACTGCATTATCCACTAGAATTCTTCTTTTAGTCACATATTAAGTAACATTCACATCAAACTGACCTGCTAATGTTGTGTGCATTAATTAGTATTAATATTACATTGTTGTATAATTACTTTCTGTATAAAGTGGCAAAATATCAAATGTTATAGCCTAAGATTGATTGTTCTGTTAAAGATATTAAGTTTTGAAAGTTCTGTGTGAATGTGACTCATCTTCTAAAAGACACATTGAGGTTAATGTACTGGCATATCACTTCTTGTTCGTGACGGACACTAAATGAGTGCTACACTTTTATTACTTACTGTGACAAAGTACATAAGTAATGAGGAAGTCCGATGAGGATTATATCTTTGAGGTATTGTGGTATGTAATGATTATGGTAATGAAGCCTCATTACATGCAAATATAGTAAAGTATTGGACAAATGCCATTCGTATTAATTAGTAAGTAAAACATCTTGCATCATAGTGAATAGTGTAGAGTATTTATATTTTTGTAATATCCTTCCCTTCATTTATCTGTTCATACCTTTTAGGGCTGATCTAATAAAATAATTCAGATGTGGATCTTGTTGTCTGGAGAAAGTGGTGTGTACAGGGATCACTACAGTTTTTTATTCAGTGGTTTTTTGTTTTTTTGTGTGTGACAAATTTTATTTGGACGTGCCGGAAGTGCGTAATTTTGGGGATTGACGCATCTAGAATGTGGAGAGTGTTTGTGGGTTGGTATTGTAAACCAGGAACCGGAAATGAGGTTCTGTGTGGCGCGATTACCGAATGTGCATGAACAGTTGAAAAACCTGGGCTAACAATCGCCTTACTTGATCCCTTTTTAATCTGTATGGGCCATAGATATGTCCGATTAATCGCTGATTCTAGCGACTTTTTAGCAGTGAATATTGATATTTTTGTATTTACAATTTGCTGCATGGAGAGGTTTGGATATTTTTCCTCCCCTGAAGAACCGCATCAATAACAGGGAAACGCGTCAAGTGTTTTGTCCAGACGATGCAGTGATTTTATTTGTTTCCTAATATCTGAAGACTATAGTTTGTCAGGGGGTAGCCACCGAGAGGTGGGATCGTCCTTTTTGGGATGGGGTCTCCGCCTGTTAGGTAGGGTGTAATAGGGACCGGTAGGTGTATATAGAGAGAATATCTTCTATGTATGTTTCTTTACAACTACTTAACAGTGTCTGTCCAACCTGGTCACATGAGTATGCTGTTTTCATAGTATATAAATTGGCATAATGTAAAGATTTACCTCACTTGCCTATGAATAATTATGGATATCTCTATGGAAGCAATTTGTTATTATACATATGTTTCTATAAATCGTATTACATTGGTTTAAACATATATAATAAAAGTTAAGTTTTAGCTGTAGTTTTTGGTGTTGTACAAATACGACAATTTTTGGCTCTTTTCTGATAGTAAGAGACTGGTTTTGTTTTTTTAAAAATCTAATTTGGGAATAAAGGTTTTTGTGCCGTCCAGATTCAATATGGCTAGCTGTATGGTGCATGTGTGTGCTGGTGATAGGTTACCTCTATTACTCGGGCTTTGCATATTCTCATGTCTTTGCATGTTAATTAAATACAACACTGTAAACCCAATTTCTCAACCCCTCTAAGTAAAAGTATGTGTAGCTCACAGCAACAGATCAGTTAATCGGTTATTTTCCAGACTGCCAAAGAGCTGAATTCTGGTTTCTATGTGCAAATATAACACTTGCTGTAATATAACTTTGGTGTACTTCAATGTTTACAGGATGGCAGCATGGTCAGGTTCATGGTTTGTTGAAAGGTTGAAACTCCTAAAACACTGCCTTATTTTGCTATTGCTTATGGCAGAGAGCTGAATATGTGGACAAAATTGTTGGTACCCTTTTAAAGAGAGAAAAACTTACTGTGGTCACTGAAAAAACTTGAAACTGACAAAGTAATAAAAAATTTACTAAAAATCAGACATGCTGTTCAAATCATGGTTTAATCCAAAAATTTAAAAAAAAAATGAAACTGGTTTGGACAAAAATGATGGTACCCTGAGAAAGCTTAAAGCTTAAAAATAATTTGACCATAGTAACATTTAGATGTCATGGGATTATCATTACAGATGTCCGTTATAGGTCAGTCTGCCTATTTAGAGGGTGTAAAGTAGTCACTGTGCGGTTTGGTATCATGGTGTGTACCACACCGAACATGGACCAAAGGAAGCTAAGGAGAGCGTTTTCTCAGGAGATAAGAGAAAATTATAGAAAACATGTTAAAGGTAAAGGCCATAGGAACATCTTCAAACAGCTTAATGTTCCTGTTATTGCAGTTGCACATATTGTTTAGACGAAGGTCTATGAGACTGTAGTGAACCTTTCTGGAAAAGGAGAAAATCTGTCAAATTGAAGAGACTGATAATATTACTGGTAATAAGAGCCCATCTTACAAAGAGATTAGAGGTGAACACCAATGTCCAGGAACATCGTTGTCTGATCGCACCATCCATTGCTGTTTTACTAAAGTGGACTTAATGGAAGATGACCGAGGAAGAAACTCCTGTTGAAAGCAAATCATAAAAAAGCGAGACTGTAATTTTCCAAAATGAACATTGACAAGCCATAAAGTTTCTGGTAGAATGTCTTCTGGTAGAAAGTGCTGATGTGACCTGCCAAAAAGCTGCAGTTTTGTCTCCTCTGGTCAATGTTCACAGACGCAAAAATTAAGCATGCAAAGGAAAGAACGTGTACTTGGCCCCAAAACATAACCGAGCTTCGACCATTTTTCACAGTGCTTTGCTGCATTTGGTACAGGGTGTCTTAAATCTGTGCAAAATACAATGAAATCTTAAGATTTTGGAGTCTACGCATTTTGGAGTCCAATGTGTTGCCCAGGGTCAGATGGCTTGGTCTCAGACGCAGGTCGTGGGTTCTCCAACAGGATAATGATCCAAAATACACAGCTAAAAACATCCAAGAATGGGTAAGAGCAGACACCTGACTATTCTGAGGCAGATTCTTTGAGCATTGGTTTAAATGTTTTTGAACATCTCTAAAAGGAGCTGAAAGTTGCAGTCTGAATAAATACTCTTCAAGCCTGAGACAGGTGAAGCAGTTCGCTCATGAGGAGCAGGCCAAAACTGAACAGGTGCGAAAGTCAACGTGAGTCACTGAAATCATTTGTTTTCAGTGATTACCTTAAAAGGTTAACAAGATATTAAAGGGAGTTGTCTCACTACAAGAATTGCTTTTTATGTTAGAGATCACGCAAAAAAAAAATCACTTTGCAATATATATCCTTTAACAGTGTCCTACCTATTCCTAGATATCCCCTCTTGTATCTGCTGCATCAGCTAATCAGGTCACTATAGCTACAGGCCTCTTTGATCTCTCCTGATAGGCTGCCAGTGCTAGTTGCTATAGCTACAGACCTGGTTTCTACTGCAGCCTAGTGGAAGCCAGTAAACACGCCCCTGAATTCAAAATAAAACCAAGAATACAGGACTGAGGTAAGATGAATCAATGCAGTGAGACAACTTTTTTAAGCTAAAGGTACCATCATTTTTGTCTAGGCCAGTTTCATTATTTTTTTTAGAAAAATTGTTTAACCACCATTCTAAAGCAATGTCTTATTTTCATTAGTTGATATCCAGTAAATTTATTACTTTTGTCAAGTTATTTCAGTGGCCTTTGTGGATCTTTCTTATTTTAAGAGGGGTACCAAATTTTTTAAGGTATGTAAGTGTATGAAAATGCTTTAAAGTATTCTATAAACAGGGTTTTCCCTTTTATAAAGAAACATTAAAAATACAGTGATTTAAATAGTATTTCATGCACAACATAATCTAGGCATATATCTTCATCAAATAAGTACTAAGTGGTTCTATGTATTTCTAAACCTCAAACTATGTGAAAATGTATGTCATGTCTATGTGAGTCTCATTTAATAATGGAATGAGTTACTCGGAGATGTGAGGAGCAGTAATATCAGTTGACTTCAGATTGACCTGTTTCACACAAATTGTGTAATCATCTCATTGTCAACCTCACACATAGCCAGTCCTTTATACATACACAACTATAAAAGGCACATAGTCCTTTTCAATTCATTATTGCTTCCAAAAACCATTTCATTCCCATCAATTTATTTTATGTGATCTTTAATGTTAACAAATGCACTTTCTTTCATAGTTGGTTTGTTAACCATGTGATTGATACATTAAAAATATCTACAATTGTATTTAGTGTGCAATCTAAGACATTGGGCTTCATTTCTGAAACCTAAGGATGAGGTCACAAGGTATCTATTTCAGTGAGGACATGCCCGGAATTTCAACAAGGAAATGACCCACAATGATGAGACGGATTTTAGCCTCGGGCACTTTATTATCTTGAGCGCGTAACACACACATCAAAGAATTGACCGGTCAATTATTTGCCGGCGCAGACATTTCACACCAATAATTACTTTTGCCTAGGGCATGGTTGAAATCCCTTTACAGTCAATTTGTATGCTGTTGCGCTCAGAGTAGGCCTCTAAACCGGTTGTGTGAACATACCCTAAGGGGCCGTTTACACGGCACAGTGCAAATACAGGTCGGTTTATCCAACCGGTATTTGAACTGTTTTCGTGCCGTGTTCTTCTGCCGCCCGAAAACCAGACGGAAGAATGAGCATGTTCTGTTTTTCGGGCTGTCGGTAGTCTGAAAAACCGCCAGGCGGAAAACCCGTGCAGTGGGGACTGCTGCGTGGGTTTTCCATAGAGCCACGTGTTAAAAGTTTTCACCCGGTTTGCAGACTGTTTTCAAAACGGAAAACCGTCTGAAAATAAAAGCTGAACTGTTTGGGTATGTTCACACGGCTTTTTGCGGTGCGTATAGTACGTGCCGCAATACGCCGTGTGTTTTGGAGCCACGTGCAGATCAGCAAGTAATTCCAAAGTACGGGTGGACCGGCCGGGGGCCAGCCCCATAGACATGCATGGTCAGCAGTACGTATTCGCCGCCAACAGTTGACATCGTATTGTACACACGAGGTGTCGACGCGTGATTCATAGCTCTCAGAGCTATGCATTACCATAATTGCGGCGCTCATTTCACCACATATTAAGCGCACTATGCGCCGAAAAGCACGTTGAAATATGCGGCCAAATAAGCCGTGTGAACATACCCTTATTGATTGTTTATAGCCAACAAAGACTGACTTATTGTTAGACAGTTTTCATAAATAAAGCCCATTGCACTCGGCTTTGACACTTAAAGGGGTTGTCTCGCTACAAAGAATAGCTTTCAAATTGTAGGGAACACAAAATAAAGACCTTTTCCAAATATATTGCTTTGTTCATCTGTTTTTGTTAAGGAGATACAAGTGAATTTATGACCTCCCTGGCTGTTTCAGTTCCCTCGGTAACCGACCTGTAAACATCTCTCTCCCCTGCTGTTTGTTCTATGTGATAGCAGTGAGTGACTCCCTCACACAGGTCATGGCAGCCTCTGTGCTGCTGGGCAGTAAAAAGCTTGATTTATGTAAAGTAAACAGCACTGTAATTAGGGCTTTTGTTTGAGGGATCAGATAAAACCTTCTGTGAGCAGTTTCAGAAGCTTCTGAGCTAGTTAGCAACTGAAAACAGAGTTGAATAGACCAAGGAGCTGTATGCATATTAGTCAGTCTGAACCAGGAAGTGACAGAGTATTTCATTCATGCATCCTATGAAACTCTGTAGGGAGACAACTCCTTTAAAAGGGCTGTCCTAATTTAAAATGCTGGTGCTGTAATAAATTAAACACGTACTCGCCATTCACCACTGTTTCAGTGTTGATGATGCTGGCTGTTTCCTCTGATGTTCTGTTTAACTTGGTGCTGTCCCTTTTAAAGTAGAATTTCAATATTTCAAAAAGGTTGTCAATCATTCGGGGATGATCTAAAATAGGAAAAAAACTTTTATTTTAGATCATTGAACAACCTTTTTAAACCAACTCATTCAAGCGCCATTGCCACTTCTCACAATTCCAGGTAGTGAAGCCTCTTGAGAAAGCTTGGCGAAACGCGCGTTGAGGTTATCCCATTTCCTTGGCAGTGCATCTCCTCCATTCCTGTATACACTTGGTAATGTATTGTATTGTGTGTGAGGTGTGGCATTATTTTGTGCCCATTCTTATGTGTCTATATACTACTTAATCACTTGATTTCTAATATATGACACTTTAATATTACATTAATGTTAAATATTATATACGTTAAATAATTTTCTATATTCAGGAATGGTGTGACTTGTATGCCTTGTTTGATATGGATATTATTTTTAATTGTTTTTAGCCTTAAATTTGTTCTATTTGTGACATCAGTTTTTAATATTTATTATTTAATCAATAAAGATTGTGAATATATATTTTCTTATGATTTTTTGTGTCATTGTATTCTTTTTGGGTTAATAGTGACGTCACTGTCATGGGGTCCTGCAGCTAATCAGAGGTTGCACCAGTATCTTCCAGGATATACGGCATGTGACTGCTGAGGCCTGCTAATGGTTGCAGCGTTACGTGAGCACTGATTGCTATGTCCTCCTCTAGTGCATCGGGACCTGCTGCTGGAACAAAGATTTAATAGGTTTTTTTTTTGGTGTTTTTTTTTACAGTTCCAACCAAAAGGGTAACAATGTTTTTGACTTTCAGGCTCCATATCTCACCATCCACTCCAGCTCTGAACATGAGACTACCATCTTTTTATAGACAATCATCTTGGCTATCTTGTACATCAATTTGACTTACAACTATTTGGCATCTGCTTAGTTATGCAGATTATTACTTATATATATAGTTGCCACTAATTTAATGACTATTTAGACCCTCACTGGCACCATATACCGGTCTCCAATCCCGGTCCACAGTAATCCAAAAAATAATGTAATGGGCCATGTAAAATTTTAAACTTTATTTAGACGACTTCCTAAAAGCATTAAACGTCAAACATGTAAGAAACATGTAGAAAACAAGAGGGTACTTATATTTAGTTGCGGGGAAGACCCCGTTCAACCACGAGTCCTGTAGCAACAGAGGAGCGATGTCTTTGTTGTCTAAGTCCATACGACTTCACCATTCCTCTCTGTGTGGCCGCGTGGTAGATACCATTCGTCGGCGTCCAATGCATACAGGATCCCGTACGAAAGCCCACGGTTAGGGCGGACGAAGGAGAACTCGGAGACCGAGCGGAGCTGTCAGCGTGCGTGCGTGCGACGTTTCGGGGAGACTCCTCCCCTTTCTCAAGCATGCGCAGTACAGATACAGCCATCATCTTATAGCTGCATCCCGTGTGATCTTCCATCATATCAATGTAAGTATCCAATACACCTTAAAAACAACAAAGATAAAAACAACAATAAAACCAACACATCTAGAGAAAGGCTTTTAAACTAAAACACTCGTTAATGCCTTTCGGGGCCAGAGCCTCCAAACGATGTATCCACAGTGCCTCCCTTTGCAACAGCTTTTTTTGTAACTGTTTCTCATCTATACTAGTTACTTTCTCTAATATACACCAGCGCATCTCAGACACATTGTGTCTTTCCAAGGCAAAATGACGTGCCAGTGATGTTTCCCCAAAGGTCTTCTTATCCTCCTCATTATTGATATTCAGCATATCCTTTTTAAATTTCTTAATCAATGACTTATGCTCATTTAGTCGTACTTTAATCATACGACTTGTTTGTCCTACATATATTTTACCACATGGGCATTTAAGCATATATATCACTGATACACTTTCACAGGAATGGTTGCCTTTGATTTTAATTGGGTAGCCCTTAGTCGGATGGTAAATGGTGTCACCCTTAATAATTGCCGAACAGTGTTGGCATTTACGGCAAGATACTGTGCCCGCATTTAAAGGTTTTAGAATAGTCTGTGTCGATCCCTGTTTTTTATTTTTATTTTTACTATTGATATCGGCAGCCACCATGGATTGGCCAATAGTTCTCCCCTTCCTATATATCCATTTGGGTTGGTTCCTGAACATAGGGCCAAACTTGGGATCGGACTGTAACACCCCCCAATATTTCCTAATAGTTTTCTTAACCAAACTTGTGTGACAATCATATACCGAATTGTATACAAAACCTTCTTCTCTTTTTTTAGACCTACTTCTTAAGAGTTCATTCCGACTAAGCTGTTGGATCTCTTCTCCTATTTTTACAATCTCTTGTTTATCATAGCCTCTCTGGACAAATTTTTTAATCAAGCTTTCTTTATTTTTAATAAATTCTTCCTCTGAGGAGCAAATACGCCTTGCACGAATAAATTGTGATCTAACTATGCCCTTGAAAACTTGTGGGGCATGCTGGCTTGTGTTAAACAAGAGATTGTTACGGTCAGTATCCTTTGAATAAAGTGTGGTAACCAGGCTATTTCCTTCCTTTTTAACCATTACATCCAAATATGGTATGGCCACCTCATCTTTTGTCATAGAGAATTTAATCAATGGATGGGCATTATTAATATGTGTTAGAAATTCTTCCAATTGTAATTCCGTTCCTGTCCACAAGATAAAAACGTCATCGACATATGCAGATTTATGTCATGTATGTTATGGTTTATGCAGATTATTGTCATGTAACTGCATTGTTACTGTGCTTCTAAAAATCTGAAGTTCAAGTGTTATTATTTTGTAAATCCACCTTTGGCATTTAACACTGCCTGAATCCTTCTGGGCATGCTCTTGATTGGATTCAAGCATGTCTTGACCAAAATCTCATTTCAGGTTTCTTCTACATGTTTCCATTGTTGGTGCATACTGTTCGTCTCACTTGTGGGTAGGGTTGAAGGAAAAGCTATATTCGTACCCAAGTGTTCGATTGGGCTGTAGTCTGGGGACTGTGGGGGCCAATCCAGCAACTCTACTTCATTGTCCTTGATCCATTTGCCAATCTTGACATATGCTTTGTGCCGTTGTCCTGCTGGAACATGGTCGTCCTTTTAATACCCATAGAATTTGAGTGTACGAAGTAACTCCTCTTCAAGGATATTCACATATACAGTTAGGTCCATATATAGGACACTGACACATTTGTTTTTTGTGCCTGTTGAAACATATTCAAGTTATAGTTATATAATGGACAAAGTCCAGACTCTCGGCTTTCATTTGAGCCTTTCTGTCTGAAGTTTAGTCTTTTACAAGTGAAATGCATGCTCAATTGGGTTGAGATGAGGTGACTGACTTGGCCATTCAAGAATCCTGGTCAAGTATACAACACCTATGACTGTGAAACAACCCCATATCCTCAGGCTTTCTCAACAAAACTTGACAGGTCCTTCAACTTCTCGATTCGTTAGCCCCTTTTTGCCGTGATTGTTCCAGACCCTTTGTACCCATCAAAGCCCAGTCTATTGACTTTCATCTCATTGCTTCAAATCACCCATTTCCAATCTTCCACTTTTCATACTTTTTTGTAAACTCGAGCCAACGCTTCTTATTACGAGATTGAAGTCAAGACTTCTTCACCTTTTTGGGGGACCATTTCAGACGTGTCACATGGTACTTGCATGGACTTCTGTGATCTCACTCTTAAGAAGCATACGAGCCACCTCCACTGCCATGTTTGTCGCCCCAGGACTGCTAGACCTTGTGATGAGCCAACTTGTTGATGACAATATTTTGCTAGGACGTCCACCTCTTGACTTTGGAATGAATGTATGGACTTAATTTCATATTCTCCCAGCTTTCATGGCACTCCTATAATGCAGTTTGGCCAGTTCCTTGGCCGAGAGACGCTATTGATGAGCTAGATGATGCAGTTTCTCTTTTCTTGGGAAATCTTCTTCATGGCTGCGCCTCGATTTGAACCAGTGACTTTTCGCTTAGGAATCAACCTAATAACACGCTGAGCTATTAGGGAATGTGAAAACAGGTTGTAATTTGTAGTATAGAGACCATATGGAGCAATGTAATTTGTAGTATACAAGAAGAAATAGTTTCACCACCGGGAGCAAAACAGTAACAATGCAGTTACATGACAAAAATCTGCAGAACTAAGCATATGCTAAATAGTTGCAAGTCCAATTTATGTATGAGATGGTCAAGATGATTGTCTATGAAATGATGGTCTCGCGTTCAAATCTGTAGTGGATGATGAGATATGCACCCTAAAAGTAAAGAATTCAAAACCTTGTTACCCTTTTGCTTGGCACTGTATATTGTCCCCAAACAACTGAGTATTTTAATATTTGATCCCCCCCCCCCCCCCCTTAAATGGTTCGATCACTAGCTTATTTTTCTGCTGTACGGTATCTGTAACTGAGGCCAAAAGAAGTTCATTAGCTTGAAACAAATTTGCAATGCAGTTTTATGAAGCTTACACTTGTCCTTTATCAACCAATATAGGTTGAACATTCAGATGTCGGAAGGGAGATCCCTTGAGTGGTCTGTTTTATACAATCAGGCATGAGGAGCCGCACTAGGGGTTACTACTTGCGCTCTACAGCAGCATAATCCGTAGTTACTTATCAAGGAAACTTTTGATTTCTAACAAAATCTGCTTTCCATTAAAAGGCTGTTCCCATGAAGCAACATGGTCTGCACAGGTCGACTCACAGCTAGCTGCGAGTCAACCACCCGTGAGCATTGGGAAGGCCGACGACTATAGCCCAGCACACCCACTCTGATTACGGACTTCCCAAAGACATTATTGAGAAGGCTGGCTGCAAGCCTCGTTCTCCGCCCTTCACAGCCGTCTTAATAGCCCCCGGGCAGAGCTGTGAACTGGGCCCCCAACTAACACAGAATACAGTAAACACCATAAAAACAAAAACACTGCAAACAAGGTGCAAGTACGTTTTTTTTTTTTTTTTTTTTTTTTTTTTCACATTTCACCCCACATAGAATTTTTTTTTCAGATTCCCAGTACATTACATGGTCCATTCATGGCACCATTAAAACGAACATCTTGCCCCACAAAAAACAAGCCCTCATGTGCTATGTAGATAAAAATTAAAACCACTCTTTTTATGCAGAATTGACATATCACAACCAGGGCAGTATTTACAGCTCGGGCTGCCCTAGGCGCTGAGTTTGAAAACACCCCTCAACTTAGAAGAGGTTCACACAACATATTAAGCAACGTGGGCTTAGATACGCAGGGCCAGCAGATGGCATACACTGTATAGGCTTAGATATGCAGGGACAGCAGAGGGCATACACCTCCCCTGGACCTCCCCCACACTCCTAACACCCCGCACACCTCCCCCCACTAAATAAAAACCATAAAAACCCTGGTTTTAGTTAGAAAAGCTGGATCATTTTTCACTTATCAAGTTATTTGCCATTGGCCGAAGCAGGCTGCAGGCGTATAGAAAGCTACAGGTGTATGTCTTAAACGCTGCAAGAAATTAAGCAATATAGTGGGGTAAATACTGCTTACTTTTTTGATATTTTTGTTGTACACACCCATGTCCCATGTACACGCACGCACCCATACCCATGTACACGCACACTCGCAACCATATACATGCACGCACCCATACCTATGTACACACCCCAAACACATGTACACACACAACCATGCTCACACATGCACCCATACCACTGTCGCACACCCACACACTTGCACACCCATGTACACACACAACCATGTACATGCACGCACCCATACCCATGTACACACACACCCACACACTTGCATATCCATGTACACAAAAATGTACACACTATCCCCCTTGTACATACACATAATGTACCTAAGCACCATGCCAGTCTCAGCATTGTGTTCACAAGCCATAGAGGAGGGGGGGGAGTCACAGCAAGGAACAGCAAAAGCAGCTTCCTGCAGAGTGCTGAGAGCGCCCCTCCCCCTCCACTCTGTCCAGATTAGCTACAGTGAGCTCAGGCAGAGGCTTTCAAAGCGCTCAGACTGGAGAGCTCTGTAGGGGGACGGCTCCGCTGCTGCGATCTGCGATTTCTGCCCCACACACACTTGGAAAGCAGCAGTGTGCCGCTGAACTCCCTACCCCCAATGTCCCTGCATGTATTCACTGCAGTCTCTTCCATTGTGCAGGGTAGGCAGCTGCCTGAGGGGACCGCCTGAGCTTGTGGGGCCCCCGGGCAACCGCCTACCTTGCCCAATGGAAGAGACAGCCCTGCCTCCTTCTCATGCTAGGTTGGCTCTCAGCTAGCTGAAAGCAGACTGTGGCCCTAGACCATATATTGAAAAGACTATAAAATACCAGCTGGATTCTTAAACCAAATCCGACCAGCATTTTTACAACTGCCATGTGGCCGAACCTTAATTGTATGACCGTGTCTTTGTTGCCCATAGCTACCAAAGCGCAGCTTTTATTTTTTTAAACTGCTCTGGAAAAATGAAAGCTGAGTTGTGGTTGCTATGGGCAACAAAGACTGTTACTGTTTTCATAAATTAAGGTCCTAGCAACTTTGCTTCATGGGAACACCCCTTTAATTTTAACAGCAGCATAAATATCCCACCCCAGTTACGGTTTTAATTCCTTTATAATAATCGCGTAGTATGCTGGTCATCCAACTATAGAAAGAGGCAACACTTGGTTGATTAGATAATTGAGGACACTTCTTTTAAAAGCTCATGCTGTCCAACTGGTTTGCAGCGGCAGAAATACTCTTATTGGTAGTGCTGCTGCTAGGACTAGGGGTGAAATCACACATTCGGCTTTTTAGATACAGTTTTTGAAGCCAAAACCAGGATCATAATTGGAGGACATGTATTAAGGAAAGACTGAGACTTCTCCATGTTTTAAATCCAATCCTGGCTTTGGCTATAAAACTGCATCTGAAAAGTAATTTGCGCTTCCATTTGCAAGGGCCCACATGTTCTTTTTGCACAAGGTCCCTTCTGCTGCCTGTCTCTTGCCGAGTAGTTATTTATTTTTTTTGTTTTTTTAGAAAAGTTATGCACCTCAGAAGAAATGTTAAAATAAAGCATTATGTTCCATGGTGTATCCACTTGTTACCAGTAAACTATCCATCACCAAAACGACTGTTTACATATGGTTGCAAATTTGTCATTACAGATATGCTATTCTCACCAAAGAAACCTGGCCTTCTTGGCGAGGAGACGAAAAGCAAGGTGTCCTTCACTTACTGCATTCTGTCAATATGGACTCGGATCAGTTTCAGCTGGGAAAAACCAAAGTCTTTATCAAAGCTCCAGAGTCGGTGAGTACGTTTTATATCTGTAGCGTCGATTGCTCATTAATGATATACATTCCAAAGTTAATACTATCAGCAACAATCTGATAAGTGTGAAGGACTCCCTCTCCCCCTTATCCTTTCAGATATTGCTCTTTTCATTGCCCTAATCCTATTAATCCATGTCCAGAGAACAATCGAGCGATCATTGTCATTACCTATTATTGGTAATGAGACTACAAAGAGAGAAGCGGCAACTATAGTGAAGTAAAATTAGTCTTCCCTAGCATTCAGGAGTTTTATCTCTTGTGTAATCTCAGCTAGTAAAGGACAAGATTGTATATGTAATTTATAATTGTATAGGATTGTCAAAATAAAAAAAATAAAAAAATACTGCCATAAATTTGTATTCCAAAAGTATTGGATTTCACAAAAATACTTTTCTGGTTGAAGTGTCCCTTTTGAAGAGGTTGCACCTCAAACAACCTAGATCACCTGTCCATAAGACAAGTAATAAATGTCTGATCACTGGGGGTCTCTCTTAGGAGTTCCCACCAGTCACTAAAACGGCAGCTCGGGTCCGTCAACTCTTTCAAAGACGGACCCGAGCTGCGCTATGGAAACGCGCAGCGGCGATCTCTCATGTGAACGCCGCTGCGTGTTCTTCATAGCAAGCAGTGATGGTCACTGCTAGTTGTTTAGATCCATCTCTGGGTCCGTCCTGTCGGTCCCCGAGACGGATCTTAAAAGAGCTTGTAACACGGAGTGAAAACTCCGTGTGAACAAGCCCTTGGGGTACGTCCATACGGAAAGTGTTTTCAGTTGGTTTTTCGGAGATTTCTGCTTGGCGGATTTTCACAGCAACAGTATTCCAAAAAACTCGGAACATGCACAATCTTCCGCCCGGTTTTTGGGTGGAAAGTGTGCAATTTAATGGTTAAGGGGGAAAGGCGAATCCACAGACTGTAGATAGAACCATCCCCTGAAACTATTGAAAAGACTATAAAATACCAGCTGGATTCTTGAACCAAATCCGACCGGCATTTATCAACTGCCCTGTGGCCGAACCTTAATTGTATGACCATGTCTTTGTTGCCCATAGCTACCAAAGCGCAGCTTTTATTTATTTTTTTTAACTGCTCTGGAAAAATGAAAGCGGAGCTGTGGTTGCTATGGGCAACAAAGACTGATAGGCCGTGTTCACACGGCTTATTCAAGCCGTAATTGCGAGCCGGATTGCGGGTGGGGCGGGGGCGCTGCCCGCCAGCCCCATAGACTTGCATTATCCACGGCGCGTATTGCGCCAGGATAATGTGCATGTCAATTTCTCCCCGCCCGGCGGATTCTCTATGAGAACTGTGGATTACCGTAATTACTGCGACGGATTGGAGCCGTACTGCAGCGCAAATCCGGCGCGCAGTACGGCGCCAATCCGCGGCAAAATAAGCCGTGTGAACGGTCCCTTACTGTTTTCACAAACTAAGGTCCTAGCAACCAATCGGAACTTGGCTTTCCTTTTTTAAATTGCTCTGGAAAAATGTTAAGCTAAGCTCTGATTGGTTGCTTTGGGCAACAAAGATGGTTTTAATGTTCATTATTTTTGCAGGTTCTATACAAATCAATAGGCTAGAGATCACAAGGGTCACATAGAGTACCTCAGGTCTGGAGTTACAGTAATTTACCTATATTTGAATACTGCATAGACAACCATTCCCGACTACATTGTTATTATTGGAATTGTTCCTGTGAGCAGCAAGCATGAGCTAAAAATATAGTGCGGAAGTAAAGGGAATGTCATTGTTTCCTGTCAGCAATTTATACACTAGTGCTTACAGTAATTTGTAGTCTTCACAGTGGACACAACCTCCTAAGCTTCAGTCTCCAACCTGTGTCTATATAAACCACAAGTAGGAGGCCTCTACTCTGTAGCCTGTTAATGGCTCGCACATAATGTACAGATAATCTAGAATCTTAGGTCTGTCAACTGCACAGTTACAGCCTTTCTCATTACGAAGGTACGGCGTGTTCCCTGCCGCCCCATTCATCATGTTTCCATATTGTATATGAATGTTCATTAGAACCAGTTCAGTAAGTCCAGAGACATATGATACATTATGTCTGCATCCAAGACGTGACTTCCTGCTCATGACTACACTCTTAATTTTACTAAAATGTTCGGCGTTTTGCCTTTTATGAATCCAACCGTTTAGGACATGCTGGCTTCCTTTTACCAAACCTCACATACTTTTCAGTAAGCGTTGGTGTGAAGAGGCAGGCCAGGTACAGCAGATGGCTTCTCAGTTATTATTTTTATGCAAAGGAAAACTCTCCCAGTGCTAAACACAAATATAGAAACGTTCTCAACTGCATAAAAGGTGTATGAATAAAATGTGCAACCTTAATTTCTGTGTATAAAGGGACACATTGCATCTTGAAATTCCTTTCACATACTGACGAGCAATAAGTGACTATTTATAAAGATTCTTCTTTACAATTGGGTGGTCGGTGTGTGTGTTGTGTGTTGTGTGTTGTATGTGTGTGTGTGTGTGTGTGTGTGTATTAATATAATTTTATTTTTTTTAAGTTCCCTTATGTACATGACTTGCTAGTTTTGTCTATGCCTTCCCCTTTGTGAGCTCTGATAGCACCACATTGAGAGGATTGTTTAGCTGCTCTTCTTCCAGGCTAGATTTGGTTTGAGAGGTATAAGTATTATCAACTGGACCTGATAATTGTGAAGAACACCCTTCCCCAGTACAGAAAAAGATTACCCCATTATCCTGCTCTGTATGGCTTTTTATTACCCTGTATTCTAGTCTTCTCTTATTTATCCCTTTCCAAAGAATAATACAGCGCTCATTAGGTCATTACCTACTATTTGTAATGAGACTACAAAGATGAGAAGCACCAACCGTAAAGTGACTGATCTGCCCTGCCACTCAGAAATTTTATCTCGCTGCTAGAAAAGTACAATATTTTAATTGCATTTAAAAATTGCATAGGACTACTGAAATAAAAAAAAATGGCCAAAAATTAGTTTTCCAGAATTATTTGTTTTAACTAAAATACTCCTTTCTGATGTAAGTGTCCCTTTAACTACTGGTTTGGTAATTTACTCTATTTTGTACCTTAAAAGGGTTTTGCCACGAAGTAAAATTGATGTGGGAAGCTTGCAAATGAAATAACAAACATTTTCACCATTAATTAGTATTACAAATTCTGAACCATTTTTGTTTTAGCTGCTCCTTTAGGCGATGTTCACACGGCTTATTTCAGAACGTATTTACGTCGGATTTCCGATCGTAAATACGTTCCGAAATCAGTTGTAAATCAGTTGCAAATAAGTGTTACTAAGTGTGGCGCACATTTCGCAACGGATTTACAATCCCCTTTCATTATATGGGGTTAATCTGTTTAGCGAAATCCGGCCCAATAATTGACATGCACATTGTTTTTACGGCCGTACTGTGGCCGCAAATCCGCGGCGGCAACACGGCACGGAAATACTTGGCGTCTGAACGACACGTATTTCCCGTTGAAAGCAATATTAAATGACCTGTTACTTATTTGTAACCGATTTCGGAACGGATTTACCATCGTAAATACGGCGGCAAATCCGTTCTGAAATAAGCCGTGTGAACAAGCCCTTAGTGATCCATTATTTACAGCTCGTCTCCAGGGATTATGACAAGGGCGGAGAGCTCCTCAGTCCTGGTCGCACATGCTCAGACATCACTTCACCTCTCGGGTAGCTACTGAGTGTTCAAACCCAAGGTGCGGTCACTCTACTCCCGCCCTCTGTACTCCTTAGAAATTAGTCAAACAGTGCAAATAAATTAAAAAGAAACCTCAATCAGGTCTGTGCATTGAGAAAGAGAAAAAAAAAACAGGTTTGGTTCCTGCAGGGATTTGAACCTAGGACCATTGTGCTATGAAGCAAAAACTTTACCTCTCAGCTACTCACAATGCTTTATATAAACAGACCTTTCTTTGACTAGAGAGAGGAAAGGAATGTTGATGTCGTCCTGCTGGATCACATGATATGCAATTCCAACAAATCACACACACCCCTTCTGAACACAAAGGTGAAGAGCTAGGTATAGGAGGTATGAAATGAGATTGTGGCAAAACCCCTTTAATAAAGATAATCTAACTTAGTGTGAGGACAAGATGGCTTGGCAGTAATCAAATAACTGGGTATAAATAGAGATGTTGCTCCTAAATTATGTATGTCCTATGGGAAGAAGACAAGCCAGGCAGAGGCATAGTGATGATCTCAGCAGTGTTCTGTTGGGAGACCTTTAGTCCGGAGTTTTTACATGGATGTTACTTGGACACATAATGCCCAGCTACATATTGTTACACTACTTCAAGGCAGCAGGATTCCCTGATGCCAGTGGTCTCTCTCAACAAAGAGTTTTGGGAAATAGTTTGACGGTCCAAACAAAACATTAAAGGTGTCGGCTTGGCTTCCAAATTCTTCAGATCTCTATCTGACCTAGCATCTGTGGGATGTTCTGGAAAAACAGGTCTGACACATGAAGGCCCCACCTTCATGTGTCAGGACCTAAAGAACTCGCAGGACTTAACGAATCTACTGCTAATGTCTTGGTGCCAGATACCTCAGGGCCCCTTCAAAGCTTTTATGGAGCCCAGGGCTTGACTGGTTAGAATGGTTTTGGTAGCACAATGGCAACCTGTACGTTATAGGATTTTAATTTTCTGGTTGGTTAGTTTTGTACTATTGTTTGTTGATCCTAAAAAATACACAGAGACCAGTAAAGAGGATACTGAATATTGTCATGCATAGTACTCTTGAAGTCTGAGGAAATCATAGTGAAATATTGGGTGGCCACTTTATACCTACTCTAAATGACTAAATCGTTAAAGGGGTTGTCTTACTGCAAAGATTAACTTTCAACATATAAGGTTCAGTAAATCAGGACAGTTTCCACATACATTCCTCTTGATTTTTTTCCCTGGTCCAGAGGTCAGCGATCTTCTCGGATAGCCTGAAGTGAGATCACCACAGGTCGGCACACAAGACTGCCAGACGGGTGAGACTAGTGCAGTACAGGAGTTGTCTCCTTGCACGCTCTCAGCCTCAGTCAGGGTGCCTGGCAGTTGATTTGAGGGGCGTGCTTCTTGTCTGCCTCTTCTCCTCCCTCTTCCCCCCTCCCCTCAGCACACAGAAAGCTCTCCTCTATAACTTCTATACAGGGAGGGAGGGGGGTTTGCTGCCAGAGTTAACCCTGTGTGTGCCTGCCTAGGTCTGCTGCAGCTCTTGCTGCTCGTGTCCACAGTCAGGAGACAGGAGAGGGCTGATCTAGGAGTGTGGAGCAAGTGTTCCTATAACCCCTGCTTAGCATACAAATCTGCACATCTCCAGCAACAAACAGACCCTGTCAGAACAGACACAGGGCAGCTTTGAAGTGTTACTATACTCAGGACGTGTCACTAGTACACCAGCGCATGAACCCTTCACATGCCCCCTGATCTGTATAGTTACAGCTCCACAGACGCATCATGATTTTAGTAACAAACAGGGTCACTGCTGTCACATCAATCTGTGTAGAGAGCAGGAGGAAGCAGGTACACACAGGGTTAATCCAGGCAGCACGGCCACAGAAGCCAGAGACCTCCCCCTCCCTCCACTACAGAAGCATTCTGTGCTGGAGGGGCTCTCTGCTCCAACCTGTATTCAGAGGCTGATGAGTCATACAGACCTGACAGCCAGTGAGATAAGGATCAACAGGTCGGCTGCTATAGAGATTTGAGAAGCTGATGTACTCCTATAACAGGGCTTACTCAAAATCGGTAGGACATTTGTAATGAACAATATTGCAAAGCTGCTTGTTTTTTAAGGATCTTTTAATTAAAACCCAATCATTGTAGCGAGACAACCCCTTTAACTCTTACAAACAAAGAAGATTTATTACTTTTGTTTGTATACTTTGAGCTCTAAAGCTCTGTTTATAGATAAGATCTCCTGCTCTCATTTTGGTGCAATTAGACGAGCTGGGAATAGGAAGCTGATATGCTAATCACTGCTATAGAACCAGGAAAAGGCAGGAAGCATGAATCTAAAGCTGCTTGAGGCTTTGTGAAATGGTGAGACAACCCCTTTAAGGTCATTTCCAACACTCTACATGAATAAATATTGTAAATTTGGTCATTACTTAAGATAGTCCCTGAACAGACTTTATGAATGTCTGTGTTGTAGTTTATACGAGTGGTAGTTTATACGAGTGGTAAATACAGTGGAAAAAAGAATCTGTATGGATCTCCCTTTGACAGGAAATCTCCTCTCCTGGGAAGGAGCAGTGCTTCAGTTGTACAACAGCAGTCACAAACCTACTTTCATCCTCAGTGTAGCGTATATGACATGGCTGTCCTAGGAAAACCTTCTTAAAACCTCAATATTTAGGGACATCTTCTAGCAGCAAGGTGTTTAAATACTGATCCAGCCATTTTCTGTCTACGCTGATTACAGCATTTTTTTTCTTTGCAATCCCCTTTGTTTTGTTTAGTCGACCACAAAATAGCTGAACTGAAGTGTACAGCAGTTTTCTGTGCTGTCTTTGAAACATTATCTTAATGTGCTGTCTTGTGCAGATTGTGACCAGCTTGTTGCAACTGTGGCGTCTGCTCAAGGGGGGTAGTGACCAATACCTGACCCATCTCCTACACCTATGTAAATAGGAAGTGTAACCACATGGGTAATTGGCTGGAGCAGCTGTGGCATGGGCAAGATAGTGTTAAGATTTGACAGCCACCAGGGTTTTTGCTGTACAACTTTTCCATCACATTTATTTGTGGGCTACAGATTTCATGTGTAGCCTAAAAATAGAAAGTGAATGGAGTGCTGTGTGGTTTTTTTTTTGGGGGGTTTTTTTATGTTTTTTTTTTCCCAAAGCTTACATATTCTGCTGATTTGATATAATAATGGCATTATCCCCGTTGTAGCCTTTCTTCAAAGGGAATGTATCTTTTAGAAAACGATTTGTTTTGTTTAATACATGTTTTTATGTTTTACACATTTTTTAAAAGACTACAGAATTCAGAATTTTTTTTTTAAGAATAAAAGATTGTGATATATAATTAGTTATCACTTTGATCACTTTACATGATAATAGTCTAACACTTCCTGTTCTGCAGAGAACTTTTCAGCAGTCTCCTCATTATCCGAACAGACAGAATTCGGCTAGGTTCACATGGCTTATTTGCGGGTGTAATTACGCCCCGCAATTATGCCGGGTGCGGGGCGGGAGCGGGGGGGCCGGCACCTCGCCGGCCCATAGACATTAATTACCAGCGGCGTGTACACGCCGCTGGTAATTGACATGTTACTCTCTCCCCCCCGCGGCGGATTCGCCGAGCGGGGAGAGGAGACTTAATCCATAGTTCTCTGAGAACTGTGGATTACCGTAATGACTGGGACGGATTCCAGCCATTATTTGCGCACTCCGGCGCATAATTAGGCCGTGTTCACACGGCTTATTCACGGCGGATTTGTGCGCCGTATTGAGCGCACAAATCTGCCGTGAATACGGGGCGGATTTGCCGAGCGGGGAGGAGCGACGGATTCCACTGTTCTCTATGAGAGCAGTGGATTACGTAATGACTCCGACGGATTGGCGCCGTATTGAAGCGCAAATCCGGCGCGGAATACGGCGCCAATCCGTCGGCAAATAAGCCGTGTGAACGAGGCCTTACAGACTGAAATACGTCCAATTTTAAGCCGTGTGAACATAGCCTTACACTGAAAGGTAATGCCAATGGGTATAGACAACACCTGTTTCACCATTCACAGTAGGAGATGGTCACAGCTCCCTCTCCCTGCACACTAACTTTTAGCCAGGTCACATATCATGCCTAGACAGGCTTGGACTGGCCCACAGAGGAAACCCCCATTTGACCCATGAGCATGGCAGACCTGGAGTTTCTTTTAAACTGCATAAACATCATTGAGAGAGGCAGAAAGCAAGAGGCAGAGTATTAGAAGCATGTACAGGAGATGTAGGGTGGGCCCCCAGAAAGACATTGTACGGGTAGGCTCTAGGCATCCCACTCCGACAATGTGCTTAGGAAACTCTTCTATAGATGTGGTTCCTCCCCGATTCATAGGCCCCTTTGTCCATGCAGCTCCTGCAAAGCATCTCTCTAAATGTTGTTAAAACCCGCACGGGCATGGTGTCTGCCCCCATAATCCTATACAGACAACAGAATTAAGAAATCTACAATCAGAAAACAAAAATGGCTAAGAAAAGAATATGTATCAGTATCTCAGTATGGCTATTGGACTCCCTTTAAATATGAGATTTGACTCCTAGACATTTTCACATCATGACGCAAATTACAATTGTCTGGATTAGCTCCAGCAGAGCAAACATTAGACCAAAAGACCTATTGAAACAGTAGTACCCTGTGATAATTTGGTAATAAGCTACTGGCTCTTCACCCATTTATTGATGTTGTCTGGAGCTTGGAAGACTGTAGACTTCATTTTCTGCAGTAATAGATGTGGCTGAAGCAGTACTGATTAGAAGGGGTCTCTAATGATGAATCCTGCAGAGCGTGTGCATTGATCTGGTGGTTTTATTATTTTTCTACAGCTGAGAAACATTACAAAAAAATCCAAGAAATTCACAACATCTGCGGCTTAACTCAAAGCCACCGGTGAATTTTAGACACTATATTTAGGCCTCTATTTTTAACACTAAAAAAAAAAAAAAAACTGCCCGTCATAGAACATTCCAGAGAGGAATGCAGTGATGAATACAATTTATTTTCGTTCAATAGACAGTCCCCTATCTATTTTGCATGTTTCCTCTTACAATCTAAGTATCCAGATAGAAAAAGTGAATGGTACAAACCAAGGGGAGGTAAATAAATTGAACAGTATAATAGAAAGGCTAAGTGTTAAGGAAACTGTTTCCTACATTGCATCCATACCAAACATGATTTTTTTTCTAACTCCTGTTGCCTTCCGAGAGGTCTTATGTTGTACAAATAAATCGTAAACTTCAGTGTACAGTGAAAAATTCTGCAGCTTTCTAAGGCCATGGCTCCACAGCACTGGTTTCGGGTCGGATTTTCGAAATTCAGAATCTGCCAAAAATCCAACTGTAACCAGTGCTCCACAGACCGCAATAAAAAATCCGAGCTATTGTCTACAGAGGATGGATTTTCTGTTGTCTGATTTCCAAACCGCCGACCTTTGCCAGAATACAGAACTTTTTTTTTATCTTCCGGTGGATTCCCGTACACTTCTATGTGCTGGGCCCACCGAAAACCGGCCGTGGATTTTTTTGCTTTTTTTGTGCAAACCTGTGTCAAAAAAAGGCAGTACAGCGGGGTTAAAATACCATTGGATTTCCAATGCCATTTTAACCTATGCCATGTAGACATAGCCTAATATACTTTTGTGTTTTTTTTTTTTTTTTTTTTTTTTTTTTAAACATGTTTTTTATTCGGACGTTCAGTCATAACAAATCGGAAACAATAACACAATGTACAGGTATAAAGGTTACATAATGATCCTACAAGTCAACTTGAGTAACAGGTTTTAATGCACCTACTTTAGACTTCATTCCCTTTTTTAATGCTGTAATTCCCCCTCGCAACAACCCCCCCAAACCAACGATCAACAACAGTACCATGCTCTGGATTCTATTATACTCCGGTACCTAGATTCCCTAATGTCCCTCTTAGTTTTTCCATCAAGTAGTAGTCTCTATATTTAAACCTATCCACAATTGCCTTTATCTCCTCTTTTGAACACTAAGCAGAAATTAATTGCTTCCACTTTCTTAAAAAAACTCTTAGCCTCTCTGTCTTTATTCCTCTCAGTTTCCAACCTTTCCATATATAAAGCTTGTTTTAGGCTGTCCCTAAGCTCAGATTTCCGGAACCGTGGGATCAAGCCAATGCTATAGCAAACACTTCTTGGCCGCTAGCAGGGTGATATGAACCCCTTTCATCGTAACCACTGGCCTCTCCCCCTGATCTAAGACTCTAGTGGCAAAGTGAAACAATAAACCTTGGGGATTGAAGGTGATCGAAAGGTTCCATGTATCTTTTATAAATTGTATAACCTGATGCCAGAATCCCTGAACCCCTTGAGAATCTTCTGTGATATCTCAGGATCCAAAAGTTGAGATTCCCAGCTCTTAAAAAGAACACTTCCCAGATGTTCCGTGTCCTTGTTGCGTAGATTGGAGTAGATTCTAGACAGTGTTCCTCTGCCCCCTACCCTTTTACAGAACTCCAAGAACTCCTTTGATTCCCCTAAAGATTGGAGATTTGTCACTGATGCTTTGCAGAAACACTCTAATTGCTTATATTGGAATAGATGTTTAGTGCCCAACCCAAATTTCTCATCTACTTCTCTCCATTTGAGTAGAGAGCCATCCGAGGGTGACAATACATCCCCTAATTTCTGAATGCCTTTCTGTTTCCAACCAACAAAGAGTTATTCTTTTCCTGCACTGAATGCGGGCGAATCCCATAGTGGGAAGAACTGCGAAATGTACATGGGCCTTTTAAAAAAATTTCTCACATGGCGCCACGTTGCCAGAGTGTCCCTCAGAACCAAGCTTTGCTTAACCTTCGCTTTTGCAGTTTCAGTGGGAGATGCAGGAGCGTCACTAAACCGCAGGGACTAGCCAACTGAGATTCCAGTAAAGTATTGGAAAATAAATTGGAGTCCTCTAACCAATCTTGTACGTGTCTCCACATGGCTGCCAGATTGTAGAGTCTTATGTTTGGGAACTGAGCTCCCCCCTGCAGTTTTCCCATAGTGAGTTTTTTTTTCTAGCTAATCCTGGAACGTTTGCCCCTCCATATAAACTTTGCGAAGGCATTTCGCAGCCGATCAACATCCGTATGACGCAACAATATACTTTTGTGTTTCAATTTCTCACCATTTCTCAAGAACCTTGTGTTAGTTCATAGAAACATTTATGCTTGCACCAAGAGTCCAAAAAGGGCAAAAGAGGCTCCCAACGGGGGGGGCTGGAGAACTTCGAGAGGCGGATTGAGTGAAATCCGTGGGGGGACTTTGAACAAAAATAAGGGAGTGGTGGAAGCATAAAAAAGGCAAGAGAACCATTTTAAAAAAAACTGTAGGTTTCATCTCTTGTGTAACACATTGCTGTGGGGCTGTCCACCTTAATTCATTTCTGCTCATATTTTGTAATTGCTGTTATTAAACATTATGGCTCCTTTACGTTTTTTTCATTAAAAGTCTATAGAGCAGGAAGTGAAGATGAGCCTTGAGCTATTAGGGGCATCTCTTCCTGCTCTTTTAGGAAGGTGAGAGTGTGGCTTCAATAGTTGTGGATGTATCTGTAACTGACGTTTTCATTGGTAGATTTCCAGGGGGCAGTTTAAAAAGAAAAAAAAAAGGCAGGACTGCTTGATACTACCAGCAAACCCAGCTAGCAGCTAGATCCTCTCTCATGCCCTGTCTGGCGATAGTGTTCAATTTGGTCCATAGTACATATATACTCTGCTGGTTGTGGCCAGGTCCTCATTATGGGTGACATGTATGAAGAAAGGCATGTCGAAGTGAATAGTCGAGTCTCATTTTCAATGTATAATGCGCCTGAATGTATGAAAGTGGTTTTTCTGCATTCATAAATGGTGTGTAAAGTTCAACGCGTCTTGCCTATGTATTAGGGTAAGTTCACATGGCTTAATTGCGGGGCGTACTGTACGCCCCCGCAATTACGCCGCTGTTCGCGGAGTCGCGCTGATCGGCGTACTCCCGCGGGGGGAGGGGCGGGGGCGACAGCCCGCCGGCCCCATAGACATGTCATTTATTTCCCCGCGCGAACAATGCGATCGTATTGTACGAGTGGGTAGAGGCGGCGTAATAAATAGTTCCCTATGAGAACTGTGGATTGCTGTAATGATTGGGGCGCATTTCGCTCGCATTACAGCGCAGGAAGCCGCAAAATAAGCCATGTGAACATACCCTTAGTCGCATTACGGAACTTAGGCACATTAGACAAACCATCAGCAGATTTGGCTTCCAGTACCATCTCTATGCTGATGACACCCAATTATACACCTCCTCCCGAGACATCACTCCTGCCCTGATACAAAACACCAGTGACTGTCTGTCCGCTGTCTCTGACATCATGTCCTCTCTCCATCTGAAACTAAACCTCACTAAAACCGAACTTCTTGTCTTTCCACCATCTTCTAACCAACCCTACCCTGCTATCTCGGTCTCAGTGTGTGGCACCACCATAACTCCTAGGCAGCAGGCCCGCTGTCTTGGGGTAATACTAGATTCTAATCTGTCCTTCACCCCTTATATCCAATCCCTTGCCCGCTCCTGTCATCTGCACCTCAAGAACATCTCCAAAATCCGTACTTTTCTCACTGTGGAAACAGCTCAACCCTCATTGTTGCTCTTATTCACTCTCGTCTTGACTACTGCAACTCCTTGCTTATCGGTCTCCCACTCTGCAAACTCTCCCCTCTGCAATCTGTTCTGAATGCAGCAGCCACGCTTGTGTTTATCTCCAGCCGCTATACTGATGCTCTACCCTGTGTCAGTCACTGCACTGGTTGCCCATCCAGTACAGAATACAACATAAACTCACCACTCTCACCCATAAAGCTCTCCACAGTGTTGCTCCTCCCTACATCTCCTCCCTCATCTCTGTCTACCACCCTACCCGTGCTCTCCGCTCTGCTGATGATATCAGACTACATTCCTCAATCATCCGAACCTCCCATGCCCGTCTCCAAGATTTCACACGTGCAGCACCGGTCCTATGGAATATGCTACCGCGGGCGATCAAGCACATTCACAACCCTCACAGTTTTAAGAGGGCCCTGAGAAAACATCTTCTCAGCCTGGCCTACCAAGATCCCTAACTGCTATCACACCTGTCACTCCCTACACTAGGGCACTCACAGGCACTTATCTGTATATAGATGTACTGTCAGGGTGGCTGGGTCACCCAATTTCTATGTAAACCACCTCTTATTTATGTAACATGGCTGGACCATAGTAAACTGAGCACTTCTTAACCCTTTGTCTCACCCATACACCATAATAGATTGTAAGCTCTCGCGAGCAGGGTCCTCATACCTCGTGTCTCATTTGTAAGTTCTTTTAATGTGTAATGTCTGTATGTACACCCTCTAATTTGTAAAGTGCTGCGGAATATGTTGGCGCTATATAAATAAAAATTATTATTATTATTATTATTTGTAATGGCCCTAACATCTATAAAGGCTATAGATAGGCTTGAAATAAGAGAAAAGTCATTAGAATAGCATGTCGGTGAATAGAAACTATGGTACTGATCCTGCTTGGAGGACCACAGGTCCCAGCCAGACCTGTGGTGTGCTGCCTCTTGCCGTATGTGGAATAAAGTGTGAGGGCAGCAAAAATAAGTTTCAAATTTAATGTCATTAAAATCTTAAAAATCTGAACATCATCAGTGGGTTATTTAATGTAAAATTAGTTTGCGATTTCTTTTCGTTTTAAATACATTTTATCGGAGATATATTTATATTTTTGGGATATTTATTTTTATATTTTATATGATAACATTAAATTTAAATTTAATTTTATACAGTTTGATAATTATTAGAAGTTACTTTTTATTAATGTACTGGTGTAAGTTGAGAAATATTGGACATTTTTGCCCCTTACAGCAAGTCTAGATTCACTTAGACTCCTCAGGCTCCAGAGCGCTAATGTTTTAACGTTTCAGTCGTAAACCTAAACAAGCTTCTGTGCTGTTGATGGAACGCATTAGGGCGTAATGTCACCATCCAGGCCATGGTCCATTGAATCTAGGGAAGCTTGTGTGCACAGGCACGAGACTAAAAACTGCTCTAGCACTGAAGAGATTCAAAATGAGAACAGCAATGAATTTGGTGATTAGTCTCTTTATCTAAATTTGCTTATATGTTTAAAGCTATTCCATGTGGCTAGCATACCCCTTTAAGCACTTCATGGTGCTTATAGATATCACAGATATGTTGGATAGTCGAGAGAGACTCTATAGCTGCTAATTGATGGTAGTTTGTTAGGGTCCTGCATATATTAACTCAAAATGCCCAGAATTCATTCTTTAAAGTGCCATCTATTACATTTTTATCTGTTTTAGACATCTTTTTTCACATTTGCTAGAATCTTTTTAAAAGTATCTAGATAAGTTCAACAGTCTAAACTGGAAATTCTTTGGTTCTACATTTTGTCCCTAGACTGGGGGCATAGAGTATCTGCAAGGATTATGGTGGTGAATGTAATAGACCAGCACCACACAAGCCAATAGAAGCATAGAGGTTGAATACTACATACAGTATCATTAAATTAGCTATTTTGTGCTTGTTAATATGGTATTTTATAGATTCAGTCCTGCAGTTTAGATTCAAAGATCTGTTACTTCTGTGTACATTACTTCTACCCTAGCTGTTTCTCCTGGAGGAGATGCGTGAAAGAAAGTATGATGGCTATGCTCGAACAATTCAGAAAGCCTGGAGGAAGTATATTGACAGGAAGAAGTATGTTGAGATGCGAGAACAAGGTACGTTAGAAGAATCATTTACGTTGCGCACTATCACCATATGTTTCGTGAATTGTATTGTAGACTAGGTTTTCTCAAGACAATTGACATGGCCGTTTAACTTATTTTCTACTGTACTCTATGTACCTAGGAAGAGTTAAATTGTGATCTTGTGATTCTGAGTTCACCACTGTTTCGTTCTCTGTAGTAGGATACAAATAGGCCAACTCATTTAGGAATAGAACAGTCAGAGATGAATCTACCACGTAGGCAGCTCTTACTACGTCTATGGGGCCCATGGTTCTCTGCACGCACACGCACACGCACACACCTTCTAAACCAATACCTCATATCCCACCAGTTAGTCTTTACTTTAGTGTATGTATAAGAGTACGCATTTTTTGAACTTTGTGTGTTAACTTATTAATTTTGCCTACATCTGTATTTTTACAGAACTGAGATAGTAGGTGGTGAATTTTCCTCTCTATCGCCCTTATACCATGGCACAATGGTAGCATTTACATTATCTTTTTAAGCGATTATCTAGATAGGATCTTGTATTTTCCCACATAAGCTCTGTTCAGAATTTCTGACAAACTTTTTTTTTTTCCTTTTTTTTTTTTTTTTTCAGCCTCCGATCTTTTCCTTAATAAAAAAGAGAGAAGACGGAATAGCATTAACAGAAACTTTATTGGTGACTACATTGGTATGGAAGACCATCCTGAGCTCCGGCAATTTTTGGGAAAACGAGAAAAAGTGGATTTTGCTGACACTGTTGTCAAATATGACCGAAGATCTAAAGTAAGCAAACAAGAATTACATTGCTTTTTTAGTTTTTGCACATAAAGCCTACAGATACCCGGTTTATTCAAAGACTTGGATACCTGATTTGTAATTCTAAGCAGTTCTGCATCTATGTGATCATCTTATTAGCATGAAAGATTATGGGGCGATGCAGTGGCTTGTAGCTCTGGGGTTCAGATCTGACTAAGGGCAACATCTGCAAGAAGATGTGCTCCACATTTTATCTTGAAATCCTGTTTGGGTACTTGCGTAGGAGAAAACATAAGACCTATTTCTAAGTCAAAGGGGGTTTTCCACCTCCCCTTTTAGAAGTCACAGTATGGTGCTTAGCCTGTAAGGACATAAGAACACTTGCTCCTGGACGAATGCTTGTTCCAGCCATACATCTGCTCTTCCTCTTTCTGTTGTCTTCTGGATGCTTGAGGTGGTCTCATGTGCAGCAGTCACATGACATTGAAAGACCTCACTGTTCGGAGCCTTCACTTACAAATGGTGACGTTGGGCAGTGTCCCCTTATAGCTGCAGCCAATCAAAGGCTTGAGCCAGGAGACATAAGACCGCATAGACACTGGAATGACTGTCCGTACAGGGGTTAGTATGGGTTTTTTATTTTCTTACATGCTCAGCACCATTCTCCTGGATTATAAAAGGGAGGTAGACAGTCCTTTTAACTGCTTCCTATGAAATTTGTTGTGCACGTCTGTATCTGAGATGGGGAAAATAAATTGTTGGCCATTGGGAACCAAAACTGATGTAGGTGATCACAATCTCAGTATATCACTACAGAGAAAGCAACAGGAAAGATGTTCATCCTCTGGAAGTAACCAATGTAGGTTTCTATTCACTGACTACAAGCAGAGATCTTCAAAGCCATGAGAATAAAATATACAAAGTATACTAGAAAATTGCATGATTTCGATATTAAGCAATCAAGACTCATTCTTCTTATACTCTTCTAAATTGTGTGCTGAGTGCTTTTATCTTTAGGATCTATGAGTAGTATTGTAAAATTTGCAAATGCGGTTTTTTTTTTTGTCTAGCTGTACTAGACTAAAGCAAAATGTAGTCTTTGTATATGCATAATTAGTTATGTTCCTTGTTTGATATGATTGTATTATGAGAAACTAATAATAATATTGCAGACTATCAAGTAATTATCTAAGTTCTGGTTGGCCTTGAACATAAATAAAAAAAAAAAATCTACATATTTCTATATTTTTAACTTTGTAGATCCAAAATTCTGTGGTAATTAATTTCATTGTAAAATGCTTTGTAAAATCCTAAATAAATGATACGGTTATGCCTGATTACAGCCACCTATAGGGGGAGTTTGAAGGGGTTGTCTCACTATGAAGATCATAGTTTAAAATGAGGAGAGAGAGAATCGTTTTGTCATGCAGGTCTGTAGAGGTCAGAGGTGTAATAATTTCTAGGATATATCCTTTGTATGAGAGAGACAGAGGGAAAAAAAAAATCGCCCATCTTTCCCAGAGTCCTGAATGTCAAGTGCCCATTCTAGTTACAAAGTATGTAGAGAGATAAATTTAGATACACTATCGAGTGTAACCCTTAGCTTTTCACTTCCAACGATTCCAATGAGCTGATAACCTCTCCCTTCCCGCTCGCTCACACAGAATGAATGACGTGCACACTTTGGGGGCATGTCTGCAGGGAGAGAATATACTGCCTGCTGGGAGGAGAAACACGCCCTCCATTTCACAAGCTCTGCTTGGCAACCAGCATAAAAGGCTGCCAAATGCTAGAACGAGACAACCCCTTTAAAAGCTTACTGAAATCAATCTTGTGACTGAGTTTAACAGTGAAAACTAGTCTTCGTTTTGCTCATCCTAGTGGCATGTAGATACATGCGATAGGGGATTTTGAACTCTGTATATACAAAAAAAATACAGCGCCAACCACTTAAAATATAGGGCCACATGTATGAACCTGTTTAGGTCTAAAACTCTCACTTTTTTGCCCATAGGTTACTATGGGCAAAAGAGTGCGTTTTAGACCTAAACTGTTTCATACATGTGGCCCATAGTATCAAATTAACACCTAATTTGGATGATTGTGCACTTTAAACAAATCCTGTGTTGTGTTTTTTTTTTTTTTTTAAAGGCAATAAAAAGAGACCTTATCCTAACACCAAAATCTGTGTATCTCATTGGAAGAGAGAAGGTGAAACAGGGCCCAGAGAAAGGGATGGTGAAGGAGGTAGTGAAAAAGAAAATAGATGTGGAGCGTATTCTCTCTGTGTCTTTAAGGTCAGTATCTGTATCTAGAGGGGGATAAACTATCATTGACCTCCCTTCCTGTGGAAGAATGTCTTCTCTTTGCGTGCCTTTTTATTACATTAGTTAAAGTAAAAAGTATTCCTATAGTAAAGCTGAATTGTGCTGTGATTATGTCTCAATAGTTCAATGATTACGTAACCCTTTCACTCAAACAGACATACCTGTACTTTCAAACTGAATGAAGGGGTATGAAGCCAGCTCACTCACTGACCTGCTTCATACAGCGGATGGCCATTGTATGATCAGCCAGTCAACGCTGCTAGCTGCCTGAATGTAAGACTGCTCCTTTTGGCACTAACCATTTAAATGCTGTAAAATTTACACTGCGTGAAACTGTATGAAATGTAGGGCCGCAGTCTGTTGTGGCCCTGATTTAGTCCCTCTGCGATACGATCAGGAGGTGCCATGGCAGCCAGAGGCCTAATAAAGCTACCTTCAAAGGTAACATGTTTGCACACCTTTTAAACCCTTAGGAGTTTGATGAAATGCCTGTATAGGGCAGCATATCATTGCTGCAATATATAGTACAAGTGCATGTTGAAGTCTCTTAGGGGGAGTAAGTGTTACAAAGAATAAGTTAAAATAAAAATAATTAATTTAGAAAAAAGTAAAATAAAAAGTCTCATGAATACTTTTCCACTTACCAAAAATAAACCATGAAGAAAAAATTAAATAAAAAAAACAAAATATATATGATACTATATATATATATATATATATATTATATATTTATATATAATATATATTATAATATATATAATTGGTATCACTGCCTCTGTAAGGTCCATTGTAATGATGTGAAAACAAAAAAAAGAACCTGCCATCACACCGCTTGGAGGAAAAATTTAAGTTACTGGGCTCAGAAAATGCTGATGCGAAGAAATAAAAAAAAAATGTAAGTAATAAAACATAATGAAAAAAAGATATAAAAGATGCATCACCGAAGAATACAGTTGGGTCATCATTCACGCTAAACCATGAACGCCATAAAAACGGAACCCCCAAAAAGGGTTTAACTTCATTTTTTTTTTTTTTTTTTTTTACTTTCTACTCCACGTAAAACAATTTTGGAGGTTTCCTAAAACCATTCATTGCACGATCAATGGTACCAGTAAAAAGCAAGACAACTTTAAGCAGAGAAAAAAATTTCTCGTATCCATAAATAATTTTGTTCATAGATGATATAAGGCTAAATTGACACGTAGGAGAAATGCTGCATAATTTATCTGTAGTTCACAGTAAAATTACAGCAGTAAGGTCCACATGTGCGGCCATTTTTACGCTGGAAATCAGAATCAAACACGGTAGTGATGTCACTAGGTTTTTACTGGTTTTTAACTGTTGATTGGGTTAAAAAACGTGGTAAAATTTCACTGTGGACTTGCTGCAGATTTGCGACGGGAATTGTTGAGGAAAATTTACACTCTGGTGTGGAACCAGCCTCATAACTGGGACAGATATGTATTTATCAATACTTTTTAATGATGTTCAGTAAATTAGCCTAATTCTTCATTAAGCCAAAGACTTAACAGGGTTGTCTTATTTCCAGAAACCAAGCCATTTTATATACTGTCAATTACTGAATTACTTTAAGAACATATGCCTTTCTAACAGCACATTGAGAAATGGACTTGAACAGTTGTTTTGTTTGATTGTTGACACATTAATAGACACTATTCAGTTTTGCCGGTGTTGACCTGCACATTTGTGCGCTCACTAATCAAACAAGTTAAATGCATGAATGCAGCATGCCACATGCTGTTTTCAGCTGCATCATGACCCTGCTGTAACCTTGCCGTGTATTCCTACCCTTAGGGATGCCAAGCAGTACGGATTGCATTTACTGGATGTAAAGCAAGTGATTTAGCACTGCAAAGTACTCCTGTTGGAAATCTGATCAATATCTACAAAATCTCTCCTTTCGCTAAGTTACTACAAAAATAATCCGCTCTAAGCAAAAGTGCTCTTGTTTTAATCACTGACTACTTCTGTGATGCAAACACTATTCTTTTATATATATATATATATATATTGCAATAGGTTAGGCAAAGAGGACAAATCCGGCTTACAGCAGTACATTAGTAACTGTGCCTTGTGCAGTGTTTATGATACAGCTTCAAGAGATTGTAGGCCAGTCGTCATGAGTAAGTCAGCTGTCTGGTCCAAGTAAAAGTCTGCATAGGAGCATAAGAAGCTAGAAAGACTCATTTATTTTCTTTCCTTTCTGGCTCCCATGTGGTGACATCTGTTCTGTCTTTTATGCTTTTTAAAATGCTCTGAATAAAAGTTACTGAAAATGAGATATTGTCTGATAGCTGCTGTTATCACTTACCATAAATGCAGATTTTCTAACCAGAAAACCATGTGGCACTGGCTAGACTGAGTTGTGGTGTCTAAGGGGTCTCCTGGGTTTTCACCATTTACTCCTGCAAATCAATCGTGGTCTTTGCTGCAGGGCAGTGCCTAGGTGGCAGTCCTTAGAATAGTCATGTATTGATGCTGTAGTGCTAAAGCAGCATTGGAAGGAACATACAGTGAAGAAAATAATTATTTGATCCCTTACTGCCGGCACGTACTTTGAACAGCGCTATGAAGGCGTATTGCAGCGCGTACCTATGCATGCCACAATACGCAGTGTGAACATACCTTTACAATGGCCACCAGATTTGATGACCCCTTTTGGTGCTGGTTGCTATTGTTTTAAAGCACAGCAGTATTACTTTCCTGAAGGCTCTTATAGACCGGGTTTTACCATTGCAAAAGCAATGTAAAAATTAATTACAGCATTAATTACTCTTCATAAAAACCTTTTATCTTTACAGTACATTCCAAGATGACTTTTTTATCCTTCATGAGCAAGAGTATGACAGTTTACTGGAATCTGTCTTCAAGACAGAATTTATTAGTCTACTGGCCAAACACTATGAGGAAAAGACCCAAAGAAAACTACCTCTGAAATTTAGCAATACGTGAGTATGTGTTAGTTGGTAGAGTGCTGTTTATCAGCATCAAAGTAGTTTCCTGTTGCTTCTGACTTATGACTGATCATTTAGACCTATAATTAGACTCCTTTTCTGATTTATTGAGCCAGGTTTCTTCTATATAGCAAGGTTTGTTCTTGTAATCTCTCTTGCACTCCAGGATCGGTGCTTTTGTCACCATTTCATGGGTCCCTTTTTATGACCTTGTCAGGCTGGCTATCTGTCAAAAACTGTATTGATTGGCGTCCTAGAACACCTTCTGAAGGTTCCCTGATCAGCATTTTTCACTATTTTGGTTATTAAGAGATATACTTTCATCATGTGGAAAATAGTTTGCACATGCTGCATAAGTATCTGATCTACAGTGCAATAGAGTTAAAGGGGTTTTGCCACAAAGTAAAATTGACGTGGGGAGCTTGAAAATTAAATAATAAACATTTTCCTCATTATTATTAAAAATTCTGTACCATTGTTTTAGTTGCTACCTTTTTATCCCCTGGAGATGACCTGTACACTATGAATCACTGCCAGTGACGAGAGCTCCTCTATCTTGCCGCACATGCTCAGACATCACGTCTCTAATCAGGCAGCTACTTTGTTTCTTCCCTGCTTAGTAATCACACTCGCTTACTGCTGAGCTAGTGTTCAACCCCAGGTGCTGTCATTCTACTCCTATCCTCTGTACTCCTTAGTAATTAATCAAACAGTGCAAATAAAAAAGAATAAAGAAAAGTCAATCAGCTATGTGCAATGAGATGAAAAAAATCCACGTTTTGGTTCCTGCAGGGATTTGAACCTAAGACCTCTATGCTGAAGGTCACAAGTGCTTACCACTTACCCTAAATTGTATATACTCACAGCTCTTTACAAAACAGACCTTTGTTTGACTAGAGTGAGCACACTGTGGGGAAAGGCATGGTGATGTCAAGCCTGCTGGGTCACATTATATGCAGTTCAAACAAATCATATGCACACACTAAAGTTGAAGCTGGACAAACCAGGCATTAAATGTTTTTGTGACAAAAACCTTTTAACACAATTAACTGTGCTCGTCCTTTATCGTGAGAGAAGTATTTGTCTATTTCCTGATTTGTTTTTAGCCTCCTCCACAACTTTTCTCTTTGTAATATTGCGTGCAGACGATCATCAGCTATTTCTACATGCAAGCAGTTCTTGCAGTTTCAGATAACTAGTGAAATCTTTAAGGCTAGGGCCACAGCGGTTCGTTTTAGTTTTTGCCATCGGCCCGTGAATGCACATGAAACCAATGGCAAAAGGCAAAACTCCGGTGGAATTTGCAACATGCTACATGTTCCACTGGATTTTTAATGCGGTGGTAAAAAAAAATTGTGCTGTATATACTACAGCGCGGATTTCTCATTGTGGTCTATGGATCACAGTGTACGATCTGATTCTCATCGGTTTCAAAATACTGAAACCGCAGAAAATCCTGTGCTGTGTAGACATAGCCTAAAAGGTGGTCTTTTTTTATCTTTTTTATCGCCTACTAAACAGATTGTGGTTAATAGTGAACTTTTGAGACTACATAGATCTTATTACTTACAATGAGACTTTGGTACTCATGAAAGTTTACTATTTTCCACTATCTTTCTAGTTGACCACTAAAGAATATCAGCTTCTGAGAACTAACTCTTAACACAACACAAAATTAAAATGTTTCAACAATACATGAAAAATAACTTCTCATTAGGCACCATCATGGCAGTACTTATCTCATGTGGAGCAAGGCATATTGAAATCCAAAGAACTCTATCCTTTACGTGACATCTGCTTTCATGCAAAAGTAGAAAAGCCACCATACACATTGGGTTGTCCTGCTGAAAATTAGCATGAGCACCTTTAGTAGATTTCAAAAAGATTTCTGTTATAAATATATATAGATATATATATATTATATATATATATATAATATTTATATATATATATATATATATATATATATATATATATATATATATATATATATGCACTCGATTTATATTTTTTTGGTTTGTTTTGTATTTTTACTACAGGCTTGAGATGAAATTGAAAAAAGAAACCTGGGGTCCATGGAGTGGTGGAAGTGGCTCCCGACAAGTGCAATTTATTCAAGGATTTGGCGATTTAGCCATACTCAAGCATAACAGTAAGGTGCTACAGGTCAGCATAGGACAAGGTCTTCCAAAGAACTCCAGTAAGTGGATCTGTCCTGTATTACTAAAGAATTAAAGGTATAATCTTCCTTTTTCAGGACAATATATGGTCTCGATATATAATCCATATAAGCACCCACTGTAATTTTTTTTTTTTTTTATGTTTATGACTAGGGGCAAATTATTTCCAGATTTGCTAGGCCATAGTTTGCTCATTCAATTTTTCACCTTCATTGCCAGCAGCACTATGGGGTTGTCCTTGGAAACTCATTTTATTTTGCTGAATAAAAGGGTCAGGGTAGCACTTGGACATCTTGGCTATGCTCTTCCAACAAATGTCTGACTTTTCTAGCTGTGTGACATTCTGCATTGTCTTGCTGGAAGATTACATCCCCTTCAATATTACATCAGAATTTATAGATGTAAGTGATCTGCAAGAATGGGTCCATACCCAAATCGGTTGGGTGCATTTCACATGGACAAATAACCCCAGAGAATGTCACAAAAGCATTTCCCAAACCAGAACGCTGCCACAACCAGTTTGTGTTCTTCCAGCAATGGGTTCAGGGTGTTTGTTCTGTTCCTCGAGTGACATGCTTTATTAGCAGAGGTGAGGTAACCATAATTCTGCAACTCTGATAAATCACCTCTTTTACCCATGACTGCAATAAAAGATGTGTGGGGATAGCCTTTCACACATCTTAGATATCCACAATGACAGCACACGACTTGTGACTTCCTTCATTAGCTACTTACTGCCGAAATCAAACATATGAAGTGATCGTAATGATGTGACTTGGCTGCGTATTTTGATCATGCTATTCCATCAGTCCCATGTCTGTACAGCGGTGTTTCGCCAGTGATTTTATTTCTGACTTTTGGTTTTTCTTATTACCATGCTCTCCTTAATTACCATGCTTGCTACTACTATCTACCTTGCAGCCATCTGCCTCCTATCTTACCACCCTATCTTGCCCTCAGACAATTTTATCCACATAAGCTCCTCTCTCCTTCCCTCACCTATGTACTCATCCCACACGCTATTTTCCCTCTTCAACCACCCCAAAGCTCCAGCTCACATATTACTGCACAAACGCCACTCATATTCATCACTGAACCATCTGCTGTCTCTGTTCATTATCCTGCTTCTTGCTGCAGGGGACATCTCTCCTAACCCCGGCCCACCCTCCTTTACTGCTCATCCCACCTCCTCCTCTACCTCCCATAGAAACCCTGCTAACCTGCTTGCTATTCGCTGTACGTCTTTTTCTGCCCCTTTTAAGTGTGCTCTATGGAACGCCCGATCCGTCTGCAACAAACTCACTGCTGTTCATGACCTTTTTCTCTCCAACTCCCTCAACCTGCTAGCCCTCACAGAAACATGGCTACAGCAATCTGACACCGCTTCCCTTGCCGCTCTCACCTATGGTGGGCTACACTTCACCCACACCCCCAGACCTGAGAACAGGCCGGGTGGAGGAGTTGGCATATTCCTTTCTCCACACTGCACTTACCGGGTTATTCCCCCTGCACCCTCCCTCACTTTCCCCTCCTTTAAGGTCCACACTCTGACTCTTTCGGCCAATTTCCAGCAGAGTCGCATTTGTCTACAGACCCCCCGGCTCTCCCCGCCAGTTTCTGGATCATTTTGCCACCTGGCTCCCACACTTCCTCTCTACTGAAATACCCACTCTCATCATGGGTGATTTCAACATCCCCATTGATGACCCCATGTCTCCTTCTGCCTCAGTTTCTTTCATTAACCTCCTCTCTTGGCCTCTCGCAGTTTACTGACTCCCCAACCCACAAGGATGGGAAATCTCTGGATCTGGTCTTCTGTCATCTTTCCTCAATTTCTAACTTCACTAATTCTCCTTATGCTCTCTCTGACCACAACCTTATCTCCTTCATTATCACTAATTCTCAGCCTTCTCTGGACAAACCTGCTCATCACACATTCCGAAATATCCGCTCCATTAATACTCAGGAACTCAGACACCATACAGTCCTCACTGCCCCCAATCTCCTCCCTCTCCTGTCCTGACCAGGCTGTCAAACGTTACAATGAAACTCTCACAACCACCCTGGACATGTTGGCACCACTCACACACCGCACCACCAGAGTCAGACGCCCGCAGCCTTGGCACACACCTCAGACTCGTTTTCTCCAGCGATGTTCTAGGTGTGCTGAGCGGCTGTGGAGAAAGTCAAAGCTACCTGCAGACTTTCTCCACTACAAATTCATGCTCAGGACTTATCACACTGGCCTTCACTGCGCCAAACAAAAATATTTCACCTCCCTCATCTCAACACTACACAACAATCCAAAATGCCTCTTTGATACCTTCCACTCCCTCCTAAGGCCTAAAGCTCAGGCTCCGGTCACTGACCTCTGTGCTGAAGACCTGGCCACTCACTTCAAAGACAAAATTGAAAATATCCGGCAAAACATCACATCACAATCCCCAAATAATACCCATCCTGTCCCTCCCCGCATGTCCTCTAATCTACTCTCAGCCCTTGACCCGACGACAGAGGAAGAAGTGTCCAGGCTTCTCCTGTCTGCACGCCCCACCACATGCTCTACTGACCCCATTCCATCCCACCTCATCCAGTCTATTTCTCCAGCTGTCCTCTCACCTTACTGCTATCTGTAACCTCTCTCTCTCCACTGGGATCTTTCCATCTTCCTTCAAACACGCCATCATAACCCCTTTACTAAAAAAGCCCTCTCTGGACCCATCCTGTGCTGCCAACTACTGACCAGTCTCTAACCTGCCCTTCATCTCTAAACTCCTGGAACGCTTGGTCTACTCTCGCCTAATCCGCTATCTCTAATAATAATAATAATCTTTATTTATATAGTGCCAACATATTCCGCAGCACTTTACAATATAGAGGGAATAAGCACAGACAAACCAGACATTACATTATAAAAAAGCTACTGACAATGAACACAAGGTGTGAGGGCCCTGCTCGCAAGAGCTTACAATCTATTAGGGTGTATGGCTGAAACAAAGGCTGACAAGTGCTTGGTTTACAATGGACCAGCCATGTTACATAAATATGGGGTAGTATACATAAAATGTGGATGAACCTGCCATCCCAACCATTACATCTATCTACAGATAAGTGCCTGTGGGTGCCAAAGTGCAGGAAGTGACGAATCTGTGACAGAATTTGGGGGGTTGACAATTAGGGATTTTGAGAGGCTTGTCTAAGAAGATGAGTTTTCAGAGCGCACTTAAAACTGTGAGGGTTGTGAGTGTGCCTGATCACATGGGGTAACATGTTCCAGAGAAACTGTGCAATACGTGCAAAATCTTGGAGACGGGCATGGAGGTTCGGATGAGTGAGGTGTGTAGTCTTAGATCAGTAGCAGAGCGGAGAGAGCGGGTAGGGTGGTAGACTGAGATAAGGGAGGAGATGTATGGGGGTGCAGCATCTCTCCACTAACACTCTTCTTGATCCTCTGCAATCAGGTTTCCGCACCCTACACTCCACGGAAACTGCCTTAGTTAAAGTCTCAAATGATCTCCTGACAGCAAAATCTCAGGGTAACTCCTCCTTGCTGCTTCTCTTGGATCTCTCTGCAGCATTTGACACTGTTGATCACCAACTTCTCCTCCGCATGCTCAGCGCCATTGGCCTCCAGGACACCGCTCTCGCTTGGTTCTCGTCCTACCTCTCTGACCGCTCCTTCAGTGTCTCATTTTCCGGTTCAACCTACTCTCCTCTTCCTCTTGCTGTTGGCGTTCCTCAGGGATCAGTTCTAGGTCCTCTCCTCTTTTCATTGTATACAGCCCCCATTGGACAAACTATCGGCAGATTCAGCTTCCAGTACCATCTCTATGCGGATGACACCCAATTATACACCTCCTCCCGTGACATCACTCCAGCCCTGCTACAAAACACCAGTGACTGTCCGCTGTCTCTGACATCATGTCCTCTCTCCATCTGAAACTAAGCCTCACTAAGACTGAACTTCTTGTCTTTCTGCCATCTACTAACCAACCCCACCCTGCTATTTCTGTTTCCGTATGTGGTACCACCATTTCTCTTAGGCAGCAGGCCCGCTGTCTTGGGTTATATTAGATTCTGATCTGACCTTCACCCCATATATCCAATCCCTTGCCCGCTCCTGTCACCTGCACCTCAAGAATATCTCCAAAATCCGTCCGTTTCTCACTGTGGAAACAACTCAAACTCTCATTACTGCTCTTATTCTTTCTCGTCTTGACTACTGCAACTCCTTGCTTATCGGTCTCCCTCTCTGCAAACTCTCCCCTCTCCAATCTGTCCTGAATGCAACAGCCAGGCTCATCTTTCTCTCCAGCCGCTATACTGACGCCTCTACCCTGTGTCAGTCACTGCACTGGTTGCCCATCCAGTACAGGATACAGTATAAACTCATCACTCTCACCCATAAAGCTCCCCACAACGCTGCACCCCCCTACATCACCTCCCTCGTCTGTCTACCACCCGACCCGCTCTCTCCGCTCTGCTGCTATCATCAGGTTACACTCATCAATCATCCAAACCTCTCATGCCCGCCTACAAGATTTCACACGTGCAGCACCAATTCTCTGGAATATGCTACCGCGGGCGATCAGGCACATTCACAACCCTCACAGTTTTAAGAGGGCCCTGAAAATACATCTTCTCGGTCTGGCCCACCAAGATCCCTAACTGCTATCACACACATCTGTCCACTCCCATGCACATGGGCACTCACAGGCACTTATCTGTATATAGTATGCACTGTCAGGGTGGCAGGTTCATCCATTTTTCATGTAACACACCCCCTATTTATGAAACATGGCGGACCATTGTAAACTTGGCACTTCTTACCGTATGTTTACACCATACACCCTAATAGATTGTAAGCTCTCACAAGCAGGGCCCTCACACCTTGTGTCTCATTTGTAAGTACTTTTAATGTGTAATGTCTGTATGTTTACCCTTGAATTTGTAAAGTGCTGCGGAATATGTTGGCGCTATATAAATAAAGATTATTATTATTATTATTGTAGATCATTAATATGAAAGGTCATTTATTTGTCACCTTTATTATGCTTTAGTGTGTGATAACAAATCAACACTTATGTATTTCATCTATCATCTAGGACCAACCCGAAGAAACTTTATGGCCACGAGAGGTAACATGAATACATCGAAATCCTACCCAAGCAGGGCTGCCCCACCACCACCAGGTATGCTGTTCTAAAGTACTACCTTGGCATCTACTGCACAGTTCATTTCTCATCCTGATTCTTTTGTGCTGAACTGTTTTTCGGCCAGCAGCTAATCTGCCCTACTAGAGTAAAAATAACATGAACATTCAATAGTTTTGAATGTGTATGTTATTGCGGAAGCATCAAGGTTAAAAGCTGATGCACAATCCCTTGTCCAACAATTGCAATATAAATGTTTTTACATTTTAAGAGCACTTAAATGCTAAATGAAATTGCTTAGTGGGTGCATAGGTAAGGCTTGGATCACTCCCAGTTACAGCCACTATCAACATCAATGGTACCCACAGAAATTCCCATGTTAAATGATAGACTCAAGTCTTTTATTCAAAACATATTCTCATTATTATCATGCACTGCTATAATAGGAAAAACTGGGTTGATTAACAGCATGGCCACAACTATGCTATGCTTTCCTCATATAGTCTACGCTAAACATATTTTTCTCAGTTCATCTCAGATATTTAATCTACAGTCTGCTTGTCCTGGATTCAAAGTGTCTGTTAGTGATATTTGGTCATTTTATGGTTCTATTCTATGGGTCCTGTGCTTGTAATTAGTTCACTACTGAATGGCAGTACAGTATCTCATAAAAGTGAGTACAACCCTCACATTTCTGTAAATTTTCTATGTGACTTTAATATATCTATTTTATAAAGGGTGTTTCCACCAATAAAAACATTAGTTCAAAGCACCACATGAAGCTTAAACAATGTACAGTATCTAACAAAAGTGAGTACACCCCTCACGATTTTGTAAATATTTATATATTTTCATGGGATAGCACTAAAGATATAACACCATGCAAAGTAATCAGTGTACAGCTTGTACAACAGTGTCAATTTGGTGTGCCTTCAAAATAACTCCACACACAGCCAAGTGAAAATGGAGAAATTGTGCCCAGAGTGTCAATGTTTTGTATGACCACCATTATTACCCAGCAATGCCTTAACTCTTGGGCATGGAGTTCACTAGAGCTTCACAGGCTGTCACGGAAATCCTCTTCCCACTCCTCCCTGATGACATCACGGAGCTGGTTGATGATAGACCTTGCGCTCCTCCCCTTTCCCTTTTGAGGATGCCCCATAGATGTTTAATAGGGTTTAGGTCTGGAGACATGCTTAATCAGTCTGTCAACTTTACCCTTATTTTCTTTAGCAAGGCAGTGGTCATTTTGGAGGTGTGTTTTGGGCTGTTGTAATGTTGGAATGCTGCACTGTGTCCCAGTTTCTGAAGAGAGGAGATCATGCTCTGCTTCAATATGTCAAAGTACATGTTGGCATCCGAAGGTTCCCTTTAAATGAGAAACTGTAGCTACCTCCCAGTTCCAGATCAGCACTTCATTTAGCCCCAAACATGACCCTTCGGGAGACCCGACCACACATGCTTGACTGTCGGCAACGAAACACACTGTCTTTGTACTCATTCCCAACCAACTGGTGACTCTGCGCCACACAAAAAACCACACTTAGACAAAAATCTGAACCGCCTATAATAAGTGTAATATCTGCGCGGCGATGACCCTCGAGACCACAGGAATGGTTACAAGTTAATCCATGTACTATGGTCTGTCCTTCAAAAAACTTTTTTAGTCTTTGTACATAATCTTTATAAGAAGTACTATCGCTACTGGGCTCTGACGAGCCAAGCGACCAAGTATGAATGGCAGCATAAGGTTTTGAGCACTGAGCCTTGGCTGCGGGCCTCGAGCGAGGTAGTCCTACCCGCTAAAGCTCTGTAGTCTAATGCTGGAATCATTAGTACTGTCTAATTTGAAAAAGACCATCTCTGGCGATATGATGCCGAGCATCTGCATTCAACTTCTTTGGTCGACCATAGGGAGGCCTGTTCTGAGTGGAACCTGTCTTGTTGAAACGTTGTATGGGCTTGGCCACTGTACTGCAGCTCAGTTTTTGGGTGTTGCCAATCTTATAGCTTAGGCCATCTTTATGTAAAGCAACATTTTTTTATTTTTCAGATCCTCAAACAATTCTTTGTCATGCTGAACTTCCAGTGACCCGTATGAGAGAATGTAAGAGTGATAAATTTTACACTTGTTCACCCATGTCACGAGTACCTAAGGACCTTGTAACACATAACAGGATCACATGATACCATGAAGGGAAAATATGGCAAATAAGGCCGCAATTTGGTCTAATTTTTTACTTAATGTTGTAACTCCTTTTTGTTGCCAAATCAGTTCTATGAAAATCATGGCTGTGTGACTTTTTTTGAGGGCACACCAAATTTGACACTTTCATAAAAAGCAAGACAACTTTTACACAGTTTATCATAGTGGACAATATATTATTAAGCCATAATGGTGTGTTGTCCCATGAAAAGAATTAATACACATATAATTACAAAAAATGTGTACTATTGTGGTGAGCTACTTATACAAATGATTGACTGTGGAAATATCGTATAGCCATATTTTGTTTACAACAAAATATACATTAAAAGTTTAAACATTTTTCCATTTCATTTGAAAAAAAATAACTCATTTAGAAATTTAAGGCAGCAAACATCTCAAACTTGGGACAGGATGAAGGCTGGAAAAGTAAGTGGTACTAATGAAAAACAGCTGAATGGTCAATTTTAAACTAAGTCACATGACTGTGTATAAAAACAGCATGTTAGAGAGGAAGAGTCTCTTAAGACCAAACATGATCACCAGACTGAAAAACTGCATCTAAAACTTTTTTAGAGAAAATGTTCCTCAATGTAAAATCGCAAAGCCTTTGAAAATAGCACCATCTACAATACATAATATCAAAAGATTAAGCTTCCCACCCCTTCACCGGATGCCAAGCACAGATGGGTAAGTATCCACAAAGTGTTGCTAAATGCTAAGACCGTATCCTTCTAGACTTGTCAGATCTTCCAGACTATCTCCGCCCAAATGAAAGTAGATAGGAGCCATACCCGTTCTCCAACAATTTATTCCTCTATTATATAACACCAGCTCTACGGTGGCCGACAAAATGTGCAGGGCTCTACCTAAAACCGATAAAATCCATGCCTCAAAATGTGCTGGAGTTCCAGAACACATGTTTTTTACACTGGATTTTAGTGAGTTTTAAAGCAGAGGCAATAAAAATGCTTGTTCTATTTCAAACAAAGCAAATTTTTGGTTTTGTAATAGTTATGAACCATTTCTAGTCAATATTTTCACTTCTTGGTCCAAAAAACTGGACTTCCTACGCAAAATATAACCCATAAGATCTTGAGGAAGAGTCTTGACTGGTACACAGAAGGAAAGTCAATGGACTTTTCCCTTGTTCCATTAAAGAGCTATATTAAAGTGACTGACACTTTTTTCAACCTTATTAACACAGTATGATATTATTATAGCAGCTTTACTAGTGTTATATTACTCTATAAAATGTAAAGAACTTACTTTGCAGTTACACTTTTAATTCACATTTATCTGCATTGTACTTTCCAGCATCCACTTTCTCAAACTCCTTACCAGCTACTTCATGTTCCTATAAATATGGTTTTGGAAGCCACCCTCTGTATAATTAAATGCATTAGAATGACCAAGCTTGTCATTTCCATTTAAATGGATAAGATACTCTGAATTTAGTACTAAAATCAATGAATGATTGTGCATATGCAAGTAAGACCAGCTGAAGTTATGTAAAAGTATAGGGTGTGGTCATGTTAAATCATAGGTGGGAACTGTGAAGAAGGCCTTTATGAACTTACAAATCATCAATTTAGTGTTGACTTGCAGCATTTTAGCCAGTAAATGCTTGAATACATGTACAATACTTGTATCCATTTGTGCTGGTGTGTGTCTAGTATGCCATGAGTTGAGCGATTAATAAAAGGTGTGCGCATTTTTCTAAAATAGCAAGTTGAGCGGCAATAAAAAGTAGATACATTCCCAAGGGAGACAATTTGTAATGTGTTAGTGGGAGATCGTGTGCCAGTATTTCTGGTTGTCCTTAGTGTTCAGCCTAAAACTGTAACCAGTCCTGTTCTCTAAGGATGAATTAGAGCAGGCGCACCAGCTCCAATAATTAGGTGGCATTGTGTGTGGCGCCCCGGCACTTTGTCAATAGCTTCCTCAATGATGTGGGGCTGCGTGATCAGCCACACACCATTTTATAATGCTGACACAACACATTACAAGACTGTATGAGCTGCAAAAAAAAGGTCTCGAAAAAACATGAATTAAAGCAAATCATGTGCAGACAGACTATCAAACATGTGGTCTTGCTTTTCCTGATCTTAGATTTAAGCATAGAAAGCACAAATCTATGACTCGCAGTTATAACAGGTCCATACATTCGTGGCGCATTCTACAAACTGCATTATAAAGATCTATTAAGAACTTGGAGTCTTTGGCACCTAGAACAATACATGACACCCCGAAATTGTGGTCAAAGCTTAAAAAAAATTAATAAATAATATTCTTTCCACTATTGAAAAATACTGTTCCGGCGATCCTGTAGTATATCAGCAATACAGTCAATAATGGTTAATTTTTTATTGTAAGTGATTAAACAAACTCTAATAGACCAAGTTTTATGCATGCAAATTCTCTTTTTGCTATGTTTAGACTGTGCCTCTGCTTAGTGGATCAGACCTAACTTATCATGAGCAAAAATTGTGAAATGTCAACAGTTCATATACATTGTAATTCCATCAACTATTCTGGTGCTATTAAAAAAATAGCCTTTGGTAACCCTGTCCAGTATATGAGCTCCGCATTATAATAAGAAAGTCCAACATTGTATATAGTATAAAAATTATTTGGTACTGCTAGAAAAAAATCATTTAAAGCGTAAACAATATTTGTTTGGAATATAGTGAAAGACTTAAAGATGCCTGGACGCCTTGCATTTCAGGCAAATTGTGGTAACGAAGAGGAGCATGGCACAGGACTTTTTTCAGCCGGGTTGTATCACATGAAGTTGTGAGTGACTAAAGCGGATTAAGCAGTACCGTTGTTTCTTTCCGGAGGTAGCGCTTACATTTTGCTGCACACTACAAAGGTAGCTCACTCTTGCATCTTCTGTTAACAAGTCTCTAATTAGACTTTCATCAGTGACCTGTGACCTCTATGATATATTGCCGCATCTCAGATGAGAATAGGGTGTTATGTGCGCTTCTAATCCGCCACTGAATTTTATTACACCCGAATCGCTCTAATCGAGGTTCTCTTCTTGCACGGCTTACTTGGGGAAAAAACTTGCATGGTAGCCTTCCTGCACGGGATGCAATTATTCAACCAGGTGCAGGAGGTGTTCGGGACTCTGGTATAGAGGGACCTCTCGGCTCCCGAGAATTCACCTTCTATCTGGGGTAGACCTGCCGCGTTCTTCGTCGGACCTTCATGCAAAGTTTTAGCGTTGCTAAAAAACAGGAGTTCACTTTTGACGTACCAAACTACAAGGTCTCGATGGTGACTCCCAGATATTGACAGACACATTCAAGGATCCAGAGGCAGAATGCCATTTTTCACGAACGCCAACTATAGTATTGTGCGTGGAGAAATGAGACATAAATCTCCAAAAAATTGGATATACTAATCCCTGGTATTGCAAGAGAACATGAGTGACTTTTGATCACTATAATTTACTATATCATTGCCATATGGCAAACTTAAACTCTATCAGCGTTTACACTATCGGTTGTAAAACACTAAAGGAACGTAACTTTTTTATGTCTTGACCCTCCTTCTAAAAGCATCCACCTACATTTATAATAAAACACAAACAATCTGATGAGTACTATCACTACCCGATCCATTTAGAACCCTCTTATTTTGAGCGCTTCTGAACATAGTACGTTAACAGACTGCGTAAAGCTGTAACTATCACCTTTCTTATTATCAGAAGATGTATTTCTGATGCAGGGAGCATCTTCACCACATATTAATAAATAAAACAGCTCACAACAGCAGCTGTGTCCCCTCCGTTAAATAATCCGGGAAGCAAAGTTTACTGAGCCCCATGTACAGGGCGATCCCCTCGTTTTAACAATCAACGTACCTACTTTCAACTTGGGCGAGATACTCGTTTCCTAAAGTCACTCATGGACAACAAGAACAAATAAAGGGCCCCCATGTAGAACAACCACTGCCTGCAGCTGTGGGACACTTCGTAGACAGAGGGTGAGAGAATCACGGTGTATGCTGGGGTCAAATGGTCGGAAGTTAAAAACATGGAAGGAACTTGACCTGCCCGACATGTTTCTGCCGATCTAACTGGCTTCATCAGAAGGGATTATGAGGTCCGATCACATGTGGTGAGAGAGCTCACATCCTTTTATAATCATGTAAGGGGAACACACCCCCTAGGGGGTTCATGTGCTCACCATTATCCCAGAGAATCCACATAAAGCCCCCGTCCTCCGCTTTCCCTCTCGTTCTGCACGCACCACTCATGAATAAGTCCTGCTGAAAGCTGCCTATACATGCTCCATGAAACAGCAATCCTCAGTAGCAAATTCTGCAATCTCCACCATAACAGCTTGCGCCCAGTCTTGCCGTACTGCCCCTGTGTCAACACACTGCACCAGTAGACACCTTCAGCCCTGACTGCTATGGGCTCACCGACTTTTTCTCTCAGATTAATTGCCATACTGGTGTGCCTCACTCTCACAACGGTACAGAGCAGGGAAAAGGGTGTTAAATTATACCACAGTACACACTTACCACTTTATCACTCCCATGAACCCACCTCTATCTTCCACATCTAATATGCAAATTCAGTGGGAATATATATTAGTGCACTGTGAGCATATGTACACCCACTGTCATATATCTCTATCCCAATTAAATGTTCACTCCTATATATCTAAGATACATATTCATTTAGATAAAGCTGCAAGCCCTATTAAGGTACAAGTATTTATGTGCTGTATACTATATTGTCTACAGACCTGTTATCCATAAACCAACTTTCTCGTTTTTAATATGTAATGATGCATATTCATTTTTAATGAAGCTGCAGGCTCTATGGTTATCGCCACTCGTCAGAGGCTCGTGGCCGCCCGCAGTTTGCCTCACGAACTTCCCCATTGAAAGACATTCTCGTCTTCCGGCTTACACGGCTAGCCACGCTAATTCATTGACGTCACAGATGGAAGCATGCAAGAAATAGTGTGGGGGCGATGCTAAAAATATTTAGTGTCATCAAGACGCTATTCATCTAGTGCATCCAAGTCACACTAGATCAAGCCGCGAGCGAGCTAGAAAAACAATAAATCTATACCTAGATAGAAAATAAACACATTAATAGGTAGATTTATGCCACTCGCCGAGAGCTGCGTCCTCGCCACATGCAACAACGGTGTTTAATTCGCTCGTGAGTGGATCACATAACCTACAGTTCAGCTGCCCAAAGAGAAACCCGTCCATGCACAAAAGCAATATAGTCATACACTCCCGATTTGTTAATAGAAACCGTGGCCATCCACGGATCAATACCTAACGATCCTTAGACGGAGTACCCAGGAAAATGAGAGGACAACGGTAAAAGAGCATAGGGGGAGGGGAGGCCCTGTCGGTGGTAGAGTGGGGAGGACAGCAGGGAGATGGGAAAGAGAGGAAAAAACAAATGTGGAACTCAGAAGCATCCATGAGTCCAAAATTCAACTGTGCTATATCCACATACCCTACTTAAAATCACATATATCATGTTTCTTCAAAAAATTATTATATAGGGAATCAGCAAGATTAAATAAATGCTCAAAATGAAAAGCCTTCATTTAGGCCCTTAGGTTTCAATGTATTGAGTCCAGTTATCCATCTTGCCTACATTCCTGTCATACAAGACTACGATCCCAGAACGCCTTCGGGTAGTCCAACTAGGAAGGAAACATAAGGTCCTTGGTCGTTTCCCCTAGCATTTTATCACACAGAGTATGCCCAGAATTTAAGCACCTCGTATTTCACCACATATGTAACTGTCCAAAATGTGTACCGCTTAGGGGGGTATCACCTCTACTTCTAATATTTACTGCAGGATGTATCTAGATGCCGACGCCGAAACCCTGTATGGTTTTTCCCACTAGATCATGGAGGCAAACTACACATAGCCCCATAAATCACACCCCTTGGTTTTACAATTAATGATTGTCTTAAATCTAAATCTTCTCTTCATCAATGGGATTAACCAATACTTTAGTTTTCCATATAAATGGACAGAATGAACAGTTCCCACGGGGGAAATCCCCACCGAGACTGAAACCCAGGGTTTTTTTCCATCTCCCTCAAAATACTAGTACAAATTCATCCCTAAGATTTTTTCCTCTTCTAAAAGTGACACAGGGTTTTAGGAATCACCTCGGGAAAAATACGGGTCCCCCTCAAATTTCCCCAATTTCTTCTAAGTATAGCTCTCATTCATTGGCTCATTATAAAAGGGTACCTATACAGCGAATTAAATGGGTTTTTTTTTTTCTTTTTACTGATTAATAAATGTCCTCTGTCACGGGTCAAAGCCCGTTAAACGCCTTCCTAAAACATTTTTTTTTGGGTAACCCCCCTTGCCTGAAAACGTGCTTTTAAACTTTATAAATTCTTCTTGAAACCTCTAATGTGGAACAGTTTCTACAGCCTCAAAAATTTGGGGCCAGGGGAATCCTTTTTTTTTTTTTTTTTTTTTGTATGGTTTTCCCATGGGCCAATTTCGGGGGCTCGTGAAACTTTTCCACATTAAATTTAAATGAAATTTAAATTAAATCACGTTTTCAGGAAAGGGGGGTTACCCAAAAAAATTAGGGGGCACCCGTAGCCAAAGAGAATCTTCAATGGGGAAGTTGTGGGGGCCAAATCCGGAGGGGGGGGGGCCCCAACCAAGAGCCTCACTTTTTAAAATGAATATGAATTTACATAAAAAAGGGGGTTTATGGAACAGCTGAGACAATAGTATACAACAAAAAATTTTAACTTAATACTTGCACTTTATTAAAAGAATATTATATTAAATATAGGAGAAGTGCTTTATGGGAAGATAATAGACAGGTGCGACAGTGAAAATCTATATCCCAAGAATTCAATAGATGTAAGAGGGGGTAATGGGGGCGATAAAACTGGTAGTGTGCTGTGGAATGAAAAACCTATTTCTGCTCATCCGTTTAGGTGAGCACGCGTTTCAATAAATGAAAAAAAAACGGAAGCCCATCACAGCAGAGCTGAGGTGCTGGGGCAGTGCTTTGGCGGGGCAGTACGGGGAAATTTGGGGGGCCAAACCTGTTTGGAGATGGGGAATTTGCCTGAGGATTGCGTTCAGGGACATTGGAGCCCCCTTTTTGCAGGACATATTTTTTGATGTGCGGCGGAAGGGGGAGTGGGCTTTATGTGATTCTCTGGGCTAATTGGTTAACCTGAATAGGGGGGTTTCCAACATATTAAAAGGAAAGGGGCTTTCACCACATTTATCGGGCCTCTAATCCCCGATGAACCCGGTAGCTGGGGAAACATGTCGGGGAGGTCAGAATGAAATTTTAAATTGTGATTTCTCACCTCTGTCTACAAGTGTCACCCGCTGCAGGGTGTCACAAAGGGGGCCTTATTGTTCTGTGTCCATGAGATTAGGGACGACTGCCCAAGTAGTTAGGCTTGGGATCCCTTACTGGAGCTAGTACTTTGCTATAGATATAAGCTCTCCTGTTAATAGGTGGTGCTCCACCAGACTTGATAATAGAAAGGGAGTTATTCCCTCTTTCAGAAGCAAAATGGGTTAAATGATGAGGTTAGAAATCAGGTTTTTAAATAGTGTGCATAGAGGTTAAGAGTTATACATAATAAAAGTTAAGTTTTAGTGTTTTACAGATAGTGAACTGATCGAGTTTAAGTTTGCCTATGGCAAAATAGTAAATATAGTATTGTGGATGATACACAATAATCCTATTGTTTTTATTATAAGCACAGATTAATTTTCCATTTTATTTCATATGGGAAAAGTTTGTTTCGTAGAAGTCCAAGAATTTGGAACAGATTAATGACTTGTACATTAGTACTTCAACTGTTTATACAATGGTATCTTGGTATGTTACGTTTGGAGAAGTGACTTACACAGGGTGTATTTGAGTGTACAAATATTTTAAAATCTTTTCTAGAATTGTGTACTACTTTTCATCTTATTTCTGACCTTTCTGTTTGTAGAGTATTAATATCACAAACTTACTTCCACTAGTGGGACTAAGTAAATGTCTTATAAAATCCGTTTTCAAATACACTATTGGAGACCAGTTTTCTTGTTCAGGAACCTCATCTATTAGTCCGTGCTCTGGAGGACATGTCACCACATTACACAGCCCATTAATCTTAATAGGAACTATGCAATACTGTGTGTGGTAGAGCCACAGGGGAAATAAAAACTTGTTTCTGGGTTCCCTCAGAAATTACAGCTGATAAACTTCAGATTGTAGACGTGTGAACCTGACTCTTCTCTCCTTGTATTGTAACGTTGCACTTATTTATAACCAGATACCGCTGCACCTTGTGACTAGTTGTACAGCGCTGTATTTAATATAAATGCTTTATAAATCATCTATTATGGTATTGTTGGGAGACCCTATCTAAAAGGGATTGTCCTAAACAGATAACCCCTTAAAAGATTCTGATATTTATCTTTAGAATGTATCAATAAACAGGGATTTAGATAAAAAATCAATATTTAAGGGTATATTCACACGGAGTATTTCAAGTCAGAATCCACGCTGATTCTGGCTTGAAATACTTGTCTAAAACCTAAAGTAAATCCACATTGACCTCAATAGAAAATACACGCTGTAGTTTTTAGAACATGTTCATTCTTTGGTCCAAAAATATGTGGAAATTTAAAGTTGATGTCAATGGGGATGATTAAAAACCTTGTGTAAAACTCAGTATTTTTTTTTTTTATGCGAATCTGCATGCAAAACCACATAGAAATTAATGGGACTCGTTTCTAACTGTAAACCAGGAGTAAAAAAAATTACCCTCAATCCACATGCAATACCATGTAAATACTCGCTGGTTTTTTACGCCGAAATAAACCACGATAAATTACGGTCATGTGGATGTACCCTTAGTATTATCACCTCTAATTTCGGCTTAATTTGGGGAGTTTTTATTAATTGATGGGTACACCCTAGTATATATAATTTCAAATTGCATTACAAAACAAGGCTAAAGTATAGTTGCAGCCTTATGCACTCTTCACACTTGCATTGGAAGTTCCATTTGAGAATGACTTAAAAATAAAAGTATGCTTTGTTTTGTTTTTTTTCCCTGTAAAACGATGGACGACCCAGAAAAAACCCTTCGGGGCCCCCCTTTAAGCAAAGGGGGGCCATCAGGTGCCATGGGTCCCTTGTGTGTTCCCGTTATTTTCTGCAACATGGAACATTTCACACAGATGCTAACCTGGCCTTACATTTAAAGAATTACAGACACACTAACTTAAAGGGATGTTTCTATCCTACACATTTCTGGCATATCAGAAATTCGGGTATAGCTTCTGCAAAGGTGCCAGAGGTGTGATCTACACCTCCTTAGACAATGATGGTACAGTGAGGAAAATAAGTAAGTATTTGATACACTGGTGATTTTGCAAGTTTTCCAACCTACAAAGTATGGAGAGTACTGTAATTTTTCGTAGCTAAACTTTAACTGTGAGAGACAGAATCTAAAAAAAATCCAGAAAATCGCATTGTATGATTTTTAAATTTGCATTTTATTGCATGAAATGTGGTCATATGGGACCAAAATAGAACATTTTGTTATCCACTCTGTGTTTTGAGGAAAAAGGATGAATACAACCCCAAGAACTACGTCCCAACCGTGAAGTGTGGAGGTGGAAGCAGCATACTTTGGGGGGTGTTTTTCTGCAAATGGGACAGAATGACTGCAACTAATTGAATTGAGGATGAATGGGGCGATGTATTGTGAGATTTTGGCCAACAACCTCCTTCCTACAGTAAGAGTATTAAAGATGGGTCGTGGCTGGGCTTTCCAACAGGACAATGACCCGAAACACACAGTCAGGGCAACTAAGGAGTGGCTCCATAAGAAGCATTTCAGAGTCCTGGAGTGGCCTAGCCAATGTTGCTTTTTTTTGGGGGGGGGTTTTGGTTCTCCGTTAGACAGGTTAATCTGATTTATCCTCCCAATATACTGTTTGCTTATTAAGAACTTCCCAAGTGCACTAGAAGACATATTTTTATATTCCGAATACTGATGTCTGGCCAGGGTGTAGAAAATTGCAATGTCCGAGGTATTTGTGAATACACCTAGCCACATTATCTGTATAGCTGATATACACCTTGATGTGTGTAATTGTAAGCATATGTTATGCATATCCAAATGGTGTTAATTTTGGAATGCTCATGTGCACTGTGTTTGTGTTCATTTATATGTAAAATTCAAATAAATTGTTTAAAAAAAAAAAAAATCTGACCTATGTAAGTGCAAACAAAGATTTCTGTAGCAAATATTAAGTTCTGTTTTTCTATTGTATCAAATACTTATTTCATGCAATAAAATACAAATTATTTATTTAAAAACCATACAATGTGATTTTATTTTTTTAGATTCTCTCAATTGAAGTGTACCTACTATAAAAATTATAGACCTCTCCATTCTTTGTAGGTGGGAAAACTTGCAAAATTGCCAGTGTATAAAATACTTATTTTCCCCACTGTATGCCCTGAAAATAATACATGTGCTCTATTAGGCTGGTCACCATTAATAATGCTTTTATTCATCTTTATAGCATTTTAAGATCGTTTTAGAGCTTTGCAGCCTGGTGGTCTATCTACATCTAGCTCTCTATAAGTTGAAACAGAACACAAGCAGGATCTAATGCTCTTACTGTGACTAGCTTTGGGCCACACCGTTTGAAAGCAAGGTGGTTTATTATCTTTCTGGTAGCTTAAGTACTGCATTGGAGAAGGAGGGTTCAGACACTGCAGGTCCAGTAACAGGCACTGCAATGATTATCACTCACTAATGTCACAGGAGTGACTGTGAAAAATGGAGGCAGTTGTAAACGAAGGGGGAAGTAGAAATGTTATGTCCAGGGCATGGGACATGAGCTTGACTAGAACACTGGCCGAAGAACTGTGAAGATAAATGGACGTGACATATAGAGTTCTGTCATCCATTGTTACTATCAGGACCTCCCTATGAAAAGCAAAACTGATGCTTGTGAAAAAATCTTCTGTATTCACCGACATTGTAATTATACCCATTAAAATAATGTCTTTTTAATAAAGGTTCCCACCAGAATGGCTTGATACAGAATAACCAATATGGGCAGCAACAAAGGTCTGGAAGACAATGACTTCAAATCAACTACTAGAATCAATGTCCAGACGCAACCTATGAGACTCATCCATCTCTAAAGTCTCAAACCAAGGCAAATGGCTGGTGGTGCAGCAGCTAGAAATTCAGTGCAGCCCCAGAGTTTGGATTTCCTTCGTGTGCCAGACCAAGGTGTTGCCGGGTAAGTCAACATATATTGAGCATACTTTTAATAAATTTAGACTACCAGTTCTGACAAATTAATGGACCGCATTTAGAACGAATTATTCTGTATTTTAGCACCATTTTACCAGTTCCTAGACGGTTATTGAAGTTTTAGATCCCGTTGCTTCTAGCATCGGGTTTGTAACAGAAGAACACACGATAAATTGGCAGGCAAATGGAAGCCCTAATAGGCTGCCTAAACTGTGACTGGTAGAGGGTATGTTCCACAAGGCGTTTTGGGCATACGTTTTCGGATCCTTGTTGGAACCGAATAAACTCTCATCCCTGAAAATACACTGCACAGGTCGGATTCAACGTATCCAACACTCAGTCTGCGTGTTTGGTACGTTGTTTTATGCCAGCAGGATCCACGCCTCCAATTATGATAGATTAGTATCTGGGGCTCTCAACTCATGCTGCGCCTTTTCTTTGTTTGTGTAGATCAAGAACTGACGAAAGTCAATTCTTGGAAACAGATCCCTGAAAGAAGCCAATGTTGACTGCATCAGTGCATCATCGAGAGTGAAGACGTATTGAGTGTTTTCATATTAAAAGCAATTAAATCAATATTGCTATTGTTATGTGGGTGTGTTTGGGTTTGTTTTTCATTTTTTGCTTGTGTGCTAGGGTCTGATAGACTCGATCCAATACTCCGCAGCATATAAAGTGTACGTATGTTACGCGGGAGTAAAAACACGCCTTGTGAACAAACCCAAAACAGCTCGGGCCCCTCCTTTTCTTCTTTGGGGAGGGGGGAAAGGGGGTCCCAAAGGCAGTTCATTTGATGCGGGAACTGCAAAGGTTTTGGGTGGCCAAAAATGATTAAAAAAAAAAAAAAAGGCCTCCAAAAGTGTTTCTAAAAGAAATCTTTGAACCGGGGCTTTTTGGAGCCTTATCCCTTTTTCCCCCCCTTTGGGCTGCCGAACCCCCTGAAGTTAAAATTTTGTCTGCCAGTGCCTGGTAAGGGTTTTCCCCAACCCCCCACTGTTTTCTATCTCTACAGGCCAGCAGTACCCTTTTGGGCCACCCCACCCCCCTGGCTATTAGAAAACCTTTAAACAAGTCCCCCTGAGTTTGCTGGTTTTAAAAACTTAATTTATGAGGACATCCCCAAAACCACGGTTTAAATTAATTTTTTAAAAAGGAAAACCTTTCATACCCCCTTGGAAGTAACAAAACCGTAGTCACTTTTTGGGTGGCTTTTAAAAAGGAAAATTCCTTTTAAAATGTTTTTATCCCAATTGGGCTTTCCCCTTTTTCCTTCTTGCCAGAGTTGCCCCCTACATGGTTTTACACTTTTGGCCTTTATTGGACAGTCGTAATTTGCCCGGAAACCCATTTTTACAAGGTAAAAACCCGTTTTTCCATTTTTAATTCCTACGAATTTCTTTTGAAACAAAAAAATTTAACACCCAGAGTTCTGGGAAAAATTTTTCCCCCGGGTTTTTGGAAATTTCCCGGGCCCGGGCAAGTATTTATTAAAATATAAGGGAAAATTTTTTTGTCAAAACCCTTGTTTTTGGCCCCTATTTACCACCCCCAAGCCCATATTATTGCATTTCCTTGTTTCCCTTAATAGGGTTGTTTTTAAAAGCCTTTTTTCTCGTTTTTCCCATAACTGCCTGGGGGGAAAAGCTCCCCTTAAGGAGGGGGCAAAATTTGGGGCACAAAAACAAATGCAAACTAGCACAGCCCTTTAAAAAATTGTCCCCATGCAAATTTGTCAGACCCGGAAAGGAGAGGTGGGTTCCCGGGGCAGCGGGGCAAATTCAGGAAGGAGGCAGGTGAGTTTATTTAATGGGTTTTTGTTCCTTTTGTTTTTGAAATAGGGGGTAAAGGGGTTCAGGGTTTAACCCCGGGGTAAAATTTTAAAAAAACTTCAGAGGCTCCCCTTGGGGGGGTTAAAATTTATCAGATCCAATCCGTTCTATAAACTTTTTGGAGCTTTTATTTCCAAAGTAACTGGGGTTTAATGTAACAGTCCCCGTTACGGGGAAAATACAATTTAAAAATCTTTTAAAAAATGCCCCAGAGGGGTCTTTTTTTGACCAAAAACAGGGGGGGGGCAATACGTAAAAAAAAAAAAGAATAAAAAACCCCCTTTAAAGCCTTGCAAAATCCAAAAAAAACCCCCAAAAAAAGGTGGGAAACCTGGGGAAAAAGTGCTGAGCTTTTAAAAAAGTGTTTTCCCGGGAAAATGAAAATGTCCCAAAAGGGGGACCCGGGGCGTAACCCGGTTTTGGTGACCCTTGCGAAAGGGCCGGGCCCAAACCCTAAAAATTGGGTTTTGGTTTTGATCGTTTTTCCCCGGGCCCTAAATTTTTAGCCTAAAAACCTTTTTTTTCTTGCAAAAACAAATTACCTTAGCCCCAAATTTCGGCAAAACATTGTGCTGTTGGGAGAAAAAATTCCCTGAAAAATAACCCTAATACCGCACAAAACAAAAATGCTGGAATTAATGGCCCAAGGGGGCTCGGGGAAGAAAAGCAAAAAATTCCAATTTCCTTTGCCAGAGACGCCCCAGGGTTTGTTTTTAAAAAGGCGCAGCTGCATTTTTTAAATGTGAATCCCGGGCGCGCTTTTCACATAGCAAACGGGGGAGAATCTCCCACCAATTGTTTGGGATCAGTTTTTTTTCGGGGGGGGTTTCCCGCCTTTTTTCCCCAGAGATGGATCCTTTAAAGGGGCTTGAAACACGGAGTAAAAAACTCCGGGGGGAACCCATCCCTTAGCCCTGAAAGTTTTCCCTTTCCCCCTTGGGAAAATTTGGGTTTTATTGTTCCCGGGAAACCAAATGGTTTTTCTTTTTGTATAAAACAAAAGAGGCAAAATTTAAAAAACCCTAAAATAAATTTTTAAAAAACAAAGGCAGTACCCTAGGGGGTTTCCTCTAAAATTCCTACTGCTTTATTAAAAATTTACAGCAAAAAATTTTGGAAGGGCATTTTTGGGGGAAAGTTTGGGGTTAAAAGGGGGGAAAAAAATATGGTTTTTCCTGGGTTTTCAATGTTTCCCCCCATTTTTAAAGGGGATTGCAGAAAAGTCCTACAATTTTTATTTCTTTTTAAAAGGAGAATATCACGCTTTCGGGGTTTTAATTTTTTTTTTTTTTTTCTGCTGTGCTGCAAAAGGAACAGGGTTTGTACTGGAGGAACAAGAAACCAAAAAAATTCCCTACTGCAACGAAAGACCTTTGAAACTAAAGCAGCTGCCCAAACCAACTATACTGGGGACAATTTGTTTTAAAACTACAGTAAGGGTTAGTGTAAAACCACAAAAACGCAAAAAAAATTGTCCCGGGGAAAACCAAAAATATAAACACCAAAAAACAGCCTGGTCCATGGAATTCTACATAGTCGCAGAACTTTTCCGAAAGGGATAACCCAGGAAAATTAATACAGTTGTAAAAATTCCCCAACAAATGCTACCCCTTTGAAACAAGAGAATTTTTCGGGCCCCTTTTTTCCCAAGACCACAAAATGTACTTACGCATAGTGGTCCCTTTTAAATTTTAAATTGCAAAAATTTCTATTAAATCTGGCCACTGTTTGGATAGGATTTTAATTTTACCCGTGTGCAAATTAAAATTGGGAAAGGAGGTGTGGGAAAGGCCCTGTAAAATACCCGGGAAATTAAAAGGGCAAAATTCCTTAAAACAAATTTAAAATTTTTCTAAAAACAGGAAAATAAGAGGGGGGAAAAAAATATAATTTTTTTTCTTTTTGAATGATGTTTTTTAAATCATACAATGGCATTTGATTCAAAAAGACAGCCATACTTTTCCCGGTCATTTCATGCTTCTTATTGCACATTTTTATACAGTTCGGTAACTTTACAAAAAAAAAATCCCCTTTCATTGGCACATGTTAATTGCAGTGTTTTAAATTTTGTGCATCACAATATTTTTTTTTATGGGGTTTTTACTTTTGGGATAATGTCACACGGGGTGCACCTTTTTACATGGCCATTAAACCCTCCGACGTTTGTATATCAAATCCAGTACAACACCCATTATGGTCAGGAAATAGGTCTGATAAAAATCTGAGATTGGCTTGAAGACTTCCCCTTTTTTAACGGGTTGTTTCCTAACAGGCCCCGCGCCAGCACAACCCCTCCCCTCCAGGTGGGGGAAAACCAAAACCCTCAGCCAAACCCAAACCTGGGGTCCCGCAGTGCAAAGCCCTAAGCCTATACGCCAGGATACAATACTTAGCTTTAACGCCAAAGACACTAGAGATCATCAAAAAAGGGAATTGGCTCAGTTGAAAGTAAAAATTGGTTTTCCCATTTAAGGTTTTTACAGCTTTTGCCAGTAGTTTTTTGGGATTGGTAGTTCCCCCAAAACACCAATTCCCTTTTTCAACCATGACCCCACGCCGGTTTTTGGTTGCCTTTTTTAGGACCCCTTTTGGGGAATACTAAACCTGCATACTAGAAACACCCACAAGACCTTTCTTTTTAGGAGAGCGCCTCCTCGTTTTTTTTTGCACTCCACCCCCTTCACAGGTTTTTTTAAATCAATGCAGTGTACTTTGTAGCGGTGCCTTCACTCCGAAGTATTGGGGGGTTGAACAGGGCCCCCCAAAAAGGAAACTTAGTGGGACCCACCCGCATTTAGGGGCCCCTTGAAGATTGGGAGGGGGGTTAAGCATTTTGATCAAAAATGTGAACTAAGAATCTAAAAAAATGTTCATGTATCCTAAATAGCAGAAATGCTTTTTCGAAAATTCCTGTGTGCCTGTTGAGAGTTTTAGTTGATAGTGTGCAACTGATATTGGAATATGTATATATGACAGCCGCACCAGTGTGCATCTATGCTCATTTTTTTTCAAAAAAGTTTTTGGATGTGCAAAGCCAAATATTGTTTTCTAGGAGATGCGCTGACCCAGTCATCTAGCTATCACAATCTGGCCCTTGTTTACATCATTTGTAATTTCTCCTGCTTCCAACATATTCAGTTGAACGGAGTGTCCACTTGTTGCCTAATATATCCCACCCATTATCACTAGATAATCAGTGTTATTCACCACTCAAGAGCCAGTGGGTGCCTCGGGGCCCCGCCAGGCGACGTTGACGCTCGGGGCCCCGCCAGGCGACGTTGACTCTTAGGCTATGTTGTAACGGGTTAATATTGGACGTATTTCAGTCCGTAATTACACGCCGGAGTGCGCAAATTACGGCTGGAATACGTCCCAGTCATTACGGTAATCCGCAGTTCTCATAGAGCTCTATGGATTACGTCTCCTCTCCCTGCTCGGCGAATCCGCTGAGGGGGGATATATGTGACGTGTGAATTACCAGCGGCGTAAACGCGCCGATGGTAATGTCTATGGGCCGGCGAGGTGCCGGCCCCCGCTCCCGACCCGCCCACACGACGTAATTACGCCCTGCAAATACACCGTGTGAACATAGCCTTAGGGCCCACCCCATTCTACTGTACAGCCACTGTACATGACTGTACGTGATTCTCACACTCCTCTTTCTCTGCCTTTCTACCTGAAAAGCAGCCCCAAGCTTTCTATTTTTAGAGGCCCACCATGGGTTTTCCCATGAACAAAATTTGAAATCCTGAATATTCCGCGTGTTTGGATTTTTCACGGTGCCTTGGGCAGCAGTCACAGTTGACCCCTGTCACCCTACCATTCATACATCCACCAGGTTCAGAAATCCCATTCTCTTAGAATTGCTACAAGCATCAAATGATCATTTACAGCAATATTAATGATAAAGCCAGGTTCTCATCTTGTTTAACCTCTATATCAGAGATGTCCTTGTTGGTGAATGAAACCCCATCTGGCATGGTTTTTTTTTTATGCCCAAAAAGAATTTTTTATAAAAGACAAGCACTCTTACACAAAGTAGAGGGACTGTTGAAGGAAAGATGAAAGCAATCACATGGTGTACCCATTTTAAAAAATTTCTTCTCCGGGAAAACTTCAGACCACTCGGGTTTTGGTGGACCGGAAGATTTCGGGGGAAAACCCAAGGGACTTTTTCCCCCTAAAAATTTATGCCCCCAAATCAAAGGGATTGGGACGCACAAATAAAGACTTGAAACCTGTAACCCTCGGCTATCACCTCCCCTTCCAAAATTGTCAAAAAAGGCCAAAAAGTCCCTTCCCCCTTGTAGCACTTTTCCTGAAAAACCCTAAACCCAAAATTCTATCACTGTGAGAGCTGAACGCTACAAAAAACGGACACCAAAGACCTGAACTGGAAGATATTTATTACAGTTGATCCTGTTTGGAGACTTTTCTTCTGTGCTGCCTGGAGGCCCATAATGCATTGCTGAGCAGTGCATTACCAGCCTCTCTAGTGGCATGAGGGTTATTTAAAATTTGAAGGGCAATATTGGGATTTTCTACCAAATTTGGGGGTTGTTTTTTAATATTTAAGGGTGCCTTTTTGGGTTTACTGATTTTAAATTTTACCAAAGTTTGACTTTTTGCATTTTTTCCTCTCTCCGGGGGTCCCTTTCGGAAAGAAGGAAGTTTTTTCACTTTGTTTGCTAATGAAACCACTAAAAAAGGGCGGAAAGGAAATTTGGGTTGGGATACATAAGAAGGGAGGCAAATTATTAAATTGATGTCCCCAAAGGGCCTTGCAAAATTAAAAATGGTTTTCCCGCTGCCCCTTGACAAGCCTTATATTAAAAAGGGCTGGCCCTTTAATATTTTGGGGATAGAATGCTTTTTACCTGTTACGGGAAAGCACCCAAAAAATTCTTTTAAGCTGTAAATTTATATAGCAAATCATATATACTGTACATATATATATATAAAATGATATAACCTGTAGGGATTTTAAAAAAAATTGGGGACTCAAATGAAATCTTATGGCTTTTTTTAAAGGGCAAATTTATATCGGGTTTACTTATGAATTTTTGCACTTACCCACCATGTTTTTTAAATGCTTTCCCGGGCCTCTGCTTTTGGGCTTATACGAGGGAAAAATCTCATAGCGGGTCTAAATTTTTCCCTTAAATTTACCGATTAACAGAAGCCAGCCCAAATAAAGCAGATTTGCTTTCTCCATTGTGAAATTAGGCAAATTTAATAAAAATGGTTTTTTTTTTTTTCCTTTTTGGGCTTTTCCCATTTTTTTAAACCCTTTTTGTTTTTTCCCGTTTGTGGGTTTGTTTTTATACTTTTCTTTTTAAAACTTTACTTTTTTTCCCTGTGCTTTGGGTATTACTGACATTTAGAATGTTCCCTCGAGGTACAGTGGCCTCAGGATACAATATGTTCACCATACAATGTCCCAGGAACAGCCATTGTATCTTGAAACCAGACTCGCCTTACAATGTAAACACATTTCCCTGACCCTGCAGAAAAGAAAATTTTTTAAAAATCCTAGAAAAACCCAAACCCAATTTAAATTCAGACATTTTACGTGTAAAACCCCTGTATTAATGAGCTGCATGCAGTGATTGGCGGTCTAGTAGCCCCTCTCTACAGTACAGTGTGGTACTACATGTCCTGTACTGCTCTTTACATGTGCCAGGATGAGCGGCTTCTTTGGACACCACTTTCCTTTTTTTTTTAGTAAAAAGTACATGACCCACAGAATCTCCTACCTTCAACACAGAAAATAACAGCTTCCAGCAGCTCTTTCTGACTTGCATGTAAGGATTTGTTTTCTTGATTAGTTACTGATTTTCTTTAATCTTCATTTTGCATTATGTTGGTGACATTTTGGGGCCGTGGAACCAATTTCCAGTTTTCCATAGGATTTTATGGTTTCAACATACGATGGTCATTTTGGAATCCATTAATATTGCATGTTGCGGTACCAATGTCTAAAATATATGCTTGTGAACATTAAGGGTATGTTCACACAGGGTAATTTCAGCGCACGTTTCGCCGCGTATTTGCGCTCTAATATGGGTAAGATGCACACCGAAATTACAGTTATCTATAGTTTTCATAGATAACTATGGATTACACCTCTTCTCCCCGCTCGTACAATACAATCGTATTGTATGCGCGGGGAGATAAGTGACATGTCAATTATTCGTATTCGACGCGAGTAATGCATGTCTATAGGGCCGGTTGGCTGCAAACACTCCTCCCCCTCCTGCCGCGGGAGAACGCGCGTATTAGTGCGAGCTCCCAAAACACACGATGTATTGTGCCGCAGTACATCGTGTGAACATCCCCTACAGACAAACAATATTGATACATGATGGACTGAACATGTTGAACAGCAGGAGAATAATAGTTATGTGCATAGATCCCTTAGATTATATTCCTCCACCCCAAATTTGCTGAAGAAATTTCTGTAACTCAAACTGTGGAGAGCCATAATATTGGCATATGTTTAAACGGACTTCTGTCAATTCTTAATCCGTTTGTCGCAGCAGAAACCCTATTTAAAAATATAGGGTGGGTTTCTGCTGCAGCAAAAACGCATCCAAACATGCACCTGTGTGTTGGATGTGTTTTGGATGCGATTTACACAGCGCTTTAGAATGCATTTCTCAGATCAAAAAAGGATCCAACAGTCCGTGTAAATATATCCTTATACCTACTAGGTTTACTACCAGGGTGTTGCTAACTGGTAGTGGGTCCCTGCACATCAGCACTTTATGGGCATTGACAGTCTGCAAGGACACACCCCGTTGAAAACTAGAATGGTAACACTCATCTTACTGATACAACAAACAGCACGACAGAGTTCTATGATAGAATGCTGAAGAATGGTTAGTACTTAGGGAACAGACATAGCCCCATTTTTTAAAATCTAACTTTTTAATGGTTTTACCTATCCATGTGATTCAGAGACCGGTTTCTCAGGACACATTGGGCCACATGTATGAAAACCGTTTAGGTCTAAAACTCACTTTGTTGCCCATAGGTTACGAAGTGCAAAAAAGTGAGTTTTAGACCTATATAGTTTTCATACATGTAGCCCATTGTGCTTTAAAGTAGTAGAAAATTTTGGTCCATACAATCCTTGTTTATCTGTGAAAAATATCAAAATGCCGTGAAGTTAGAAACATTTGCCATTTTCAAACAAGAAATGTTTGCATGCAAGACAGTTATACCATATAAAATAGTTTATAACTAGCATCTCACCTATGTCTACTTTATGTTGGAACCTGGTTTAAATGTCTTTTATGATAAACACTTTTACATCATTAGGGGTGTTAAAACTGCAATGGCAATTTTTCACATTTTCAAGAAAATTTGCAACACAGATTTCTTTAGGCACCATTGCAGTATATAAATTGTGCTGTCTTTGGAGGTATCCCATATGTGGCCCTAGTGCGATATTTGACTCTACCACAAGCCTCGGAGTAGGAAGAGCATCTACTGGATTTTTGGGTCATATTTTCATTAGGATATATTTTGGGCACCATCTCACATTTGTGGACACCATAAGGTGCTAAAACATAGTAAACACTCTTAAAAGGACCTCATTTGGGAAACTACACCCTTTGAGGATCATATCCAGGAGTATGGTGAGTATATTGGCCCCACAGGTGTTTTACAGATATTTTTTTATTTAGTGTTAGACTGTGAAAAAAAAATTCCACTAAAATGCAGTTTTAGCTGAAAATTTTTAGGACTTTTTTGGGATGAGTTGATTTTTTTCATTGGTACCATTTTAGTACTGATATAACACTTTGATCACTATCAATGATTTTGGCAAGCAGGATGAACAAAACACAGCAATCCTGGTGGTTTTTTGTATTTAATTTTCTTTTTATAGCAGTCACAGTGCGGTATAAATGACATGTTAACTTTACTGAGCAGGCTGATACAATTACAGTGATACCGAGTTTATATACAGTGGGGGAAAAAAAGTATTTAGTCAGTCACCAATTGTGTAAGTTCTCCCACTTCAAAAGATGAGGCCTGTAATTGATATCATAGGTAGATCTCAACTATGAGAGACAAAATGAGAAAACAAATCCCAAAAATTACATTGTCTGATTTGGAAAGAATTTATTTGCAAATTATGGTGGAAAGTAAGTATTTGGTCAATAACAAAAGTTAATCTCAATACTTTATATATCCTTTGTTGGCAATGAGAGGTCTTCACAAGGTTGGCACACACTGTTGCTGGTATGTTGGCTCATTCCTCCATGCAGATGTCTTCTAGAGCAGTGATGTTTTGGGGCTGTCGCTGGGCAACACGGACTTTCAACTCCCGCCAAAGGTTTTCTATGGGGTTGAGAGCTGGAGACTGGTTAGGCCACTCCAGGACCTTGAAATGCTTCTTATGAAGCCACTCCTTCATTGTGCTGGCGGTGTGCTTGGGATCATTGTCATGCTGAAAGACACAGCCACGTTTCATCTTCAATGCCCTTGCTGATGGAAGGAGGTTTGCACTCAATCTCACAATACATGGCCCCATTCATTCTTTCATGTACACGGATCAGTCGTCCTGGTCCTTTTGCAGAGAAACAGCCCCAAAGCATGATGTTGTCACCCCCATGCTTCACAGTAGGTATTGTGTTCTTTGGATATAACTCTGCATTCTCTCTACTCCAAACACGACGAGTTGTGTTTCTACCAAACAGTTCTACTTTGGTTTCATCTGACCATATGACATTCTCCCAATACTCTTCTGGATCATTCAAATGCTCTCTAGCAAACTTCAGACGGGACCGAACATGTACTGGCTTAAGCAGGGGCACACATCTGGTACTGCAGGATCTGAGTCCCATAGTGTGTTACTGATGGTAGCCTTTGCTATGTTGGTCCCAGGTCATTCACTAGGTCCCCCCGTGTGGTTCTGGGATTTTTGCTCACCGGGGTGAGATCTTGTGTGGAGCCCCCAGATCAAGTAAGATTATCCGAGGTCTTGTATGTTTTCTATTTTTAAATTTATTGCTCCCACAGTTGATTTCTTCACACCAAGCTGCCTGCCTATTGCAGATTCGGTCTTCCCAGTCTGGTGCAGGGCTACAATTGTTTATGGTGTCCTTCGACAGCTTTTTTGTCTTCACCATAGTGGAGTTTGGAGTGTGACTGAGGTTGTGGACATGTGTCTTTTACACGGATAACAAGTTCAAACAGGTGCCATTACTACAGCTAATGAGTGGAGGACAGAGGAGCCTCTTAAAGAAGTTAAGGTGTGAGAGAGCCAGAAATCTTGCTTGTATGTAGGTGACCAAACACTTATTTTCCACCATAATTTGCAAATAAATTCTTTCCAAATCAGACAATGTGATTTTCTGGATTTGTTTTTTCATTTTGACTCTCATAGTTGAGGTCTACGTCTGATAATTACAGGCCTCTCATCTTTTTAAGTGGGAGAACTTGCACAATTGGTGGCTGACTAAATACTACTTTTCCCCACTGTATATATTTTTTTTTATGTTCTGCTTTTACACAATAAGGCTGCGTCCACACAATGAAGGACAAAATACTGTAGGATTCTGAATCAGTATTTGCACAATAAAACCTGAGGGTTTTGAGTTTTTGGTCAGGTTTTTGGATTTGATTTTTTATTTATTTTTTTATTCAGGCAGTGTAGGATCTATCTACATAATAGTTATCAATAAAGTGAAAAGTATTGCGCATGTCACCAATTCTCCAAGTAAAAATCTATACAAAGATGCTATTGACATGAAATTCTCACCAGATATCAGTAACAGTCCATCCAATCCACAAAGGCAAAAAAAAATCAAACCATAGATGTCCATAAGTGAAGTTATGTGTAATGACAAATGACACAGGGAAAAAATAGAGAACACGCTTACTAAAATGTATTTAATACTTTGTACAAAATCCTTTGTTGGTGATAACCGCTTCAAGACACCTCCTGTGTGGAGATGTCGCATGCATTGCTCAGGTGGGATTTTGGTCCATTCTTCTACAGAAAAAACCCCTTAAAAATACTCCAGTCCGGGGTCTCTTGTTAAAAACTTTGAGCTTTTTTTCCCTTATATGGGTTTTTTTGGATTTAGGTAGGGTGATGGGGGGCCCTTCCGCAATTTTTTTCTGGAGTTGGTTTATGCGTGTGGTTGGTGGACATTTAGCAAGAAAATGATCACCTTTTTCACTTTGTTATAAAGAATGTCTTGGAAAAATTTTGTCCCGTTAGCTTTTTCTTCGATAATATGAAGTTTGTCAGTGCTGTATACTGAAAAACAGTCCCACACCATGATTACCCCTCCCCTCAAAATTTACTTTTTTTTTTTTTTTTTTATTTGTTGATTGCGGTGCCTTTGGCCCCCCAAAATGTATGGCATCAAAAGAGAAAATTTTTGGTTTCCCCCTTTGATAGACAAAATTTCCCCAGGGTATGTACGGCTTGTATAAATGTTGAGCAAACTTTAAACGGGCTTGAGCATTTTTTTTGTTTGGCAATGGAGTCTTGGGTTTGGTTGATCATGCATAAGGCCATGGTAGTTGGTGCATTATTAATGTTTAAATTTGAAGCAATTGTTCCCGCCTTTCAGGTCTTTTGTAGCCCCCAGGTGGTTTTTGGGTTCTTGTACAATTTTTTGAAAATTTAATTTCACCCCTTCATCTAAAAATGTTCGGGAGAAGTAGTCGGGCCAGATAGGGTGAAATTTATGTTCTTTCCACCTCTGTATTATGGCCCCAACAGTTGAACCAGCTGATAAGTGGCAGGATTGCTTTCTAGTAACTGATCGCCTTCAGCTGGGGTCATAACTTTACATTACTTTAACTACTTTCTTCATGTTTTCAATACTTTTTTCCCTGTATTTCTCATTATTACACAGAACTTAATTTATGGACACCTATGGTTTGATTTGTCATTGTGGATTGGATGGGTTGTTATCTACCTCTGATTTAGAATTTTATGTCAATAGCACATTTTAGAAATATACTTAGAAAATTGGTGATGTGTTCAATTTATTTTACCCCCTTATGGGTAGTGTGTGTTTGTACGTTTATTTAATAAGGGTTTTTGGGGTTTATATGTATCACACATAGTAGATTTCACTTTAAATGAGAGGGGAATTAAAACTATTTAAAGAGAATGTCATCAAAAATTAATTGTTTAACTGACGTTTTATGTTAAACACATTTTTTAAGAATTTTTGGTTATTTTTTTAATTTTTCATATCACTTTCAATATTTCAATATTTATTTATTTTTTTTAATTCAAGAAAAAGCTTTATTGGTGAAAAAGATAACATGACAAATGCAAGCTTGAGGTACAGTCCGAGACATGCGGACACAAAAAATTTGTAGTAAGAAGAAAATCAAAATGCAACATGACCCCAAAAAATTGCAAAATCAATATTTTTTTTAATAATTCTTAAAATCCTGCAGTTTTCCTTTGGCCACTAGGCCTTGTTTGAATGCTTTTTCAGAGTCGGAACTTTACAGCAGCTTCAGCACATAGGAACCATAAGATGTTTCTGTCCCCTAGAATTCTATGGCGTTTTCTGTATGCTGTGTGACTAGGAAGAAGTCATGTGCGGGGGGGGGGGGATGAGAGCTGTGACATCTCCTCGTGACTGGTGGATTCTGTGTTATCTATTCACATTGGTGTCTCCTTTCAGTTTGACCCTGCTTGTGTTAATAATGAGCAGACAACTGAGAATCTATAGGGCAGGAAGTCAGACTGTTATTAGGCTTAGTGGCCAAAGTGAAAACTGCAGGACTTAAGAATCATTAAAAAAATATTGAAAGTGATATGGAAGATTAAATATAAATATAACCAAAAATTCTTAAATGTGTTGAACATAAAAATGTGAGTTAAACAATAAGTCATTTTTGATGACACATTCCCTTTAAATAATTAACTTGCATTTTATCACATGAAATAAGTATTTGATACAATAGAAGAACCGAACTGTTTCAGAAACCTTTGTTTGTACAAACTTGATTAAGAACTAAAGGAAACTTCTTACCTCTGTTATTGCACAGTGCAGCAAGGATTTTGGCCCACTCCTCTATACAGATCTTTCTCAGATCTCTCCGATTTTGGGGCTGTCGTTGGGCTACTTTGAGTTTCAGCTCCCTCCAAAGATTTTCAATTGGGTTTAGGGCCGGAGACTGGCTAGGCCACTCCAGGACCTTGAAATGCTTCTTACGGAGTCGCTCCTTAGTTGTCTTGGCTGTGTGTTTCAGGTCATTGTCATGTTGGAAGACCCAGCCATGACACCTCTTCAATGCTCTTACTGAGAGAGGTTGCTGGCCAAAATCTTGCGATACATAGCCCCATCCATCCTCCCTTCAATACAGTGCAGTCATCCTGTCCCCTTTGCAGAAAAGCACCCTGAAACTATGTCTCCACCCCCATGCTTCACAGTTGGGACAGTGCTCTAATCCTTCTTCCTCTAAAAACACAGTGAGTGGTGTTGATACCAAAAAGTTCTATTTTGGTCTCATCAGAGGACATGACCTTCTCCCCTTTGTGCCCTGAAGGATTTAAATATGACAGTGTAGTGTGTTATTAACTAATCTTTGAGATTGCGGTCTTAGCTCTATTCCGGTCAGGTCCTCCCGTGTAGTTCTGGGCTGATACCTGACCTTTCTCTGAATCACCCTTACACCAGGAGGCAAGATCTTGCATGGAGCCTCAGACCAAGGGGGTCATGGTGGAGAGGTTGCAGCACTATTGATTGTGTGGACAGGTGTCTTTTATACAGGTAATGAATGCAGAGTAGAAGGGCTTCTTAAAGTAAAACTAACAGGTTTGTGAGAGACTGAATTCTTGCTGGTTGGTAGGTGATGAAATACTTATTTTATACTATAAAATTCAAATTAATTATTTAAAAATCACACAATATGATTTTTTTTTTGTTTTTTTTAAGATTCTGTCTCTCACAGTTGATGTGTACCTACAATAAAAATTACAGACCTCTTTATTCTTTGTAGGTGTGAAACTTGCAAAATCGGCAGTGTATCAAATAGAGCCATAACTTTTTTATTTTCTGTGTACATAGTTATTTAGGGGCTATTTTTTGTGAGATAAGTTGATGTTTTTATTAGTACCATTTTTAAGGTGCTGCTATAGTACTGCTTCACCGCACTTCCCTGTGCAGCTTGTGCCGCTTTGGTACAGCTGATCTGGGCGGTTGCTGAGTGTCAGCACCTGCCTGATCAACTATTGATCCCAAGGATAAGCTCCGTTTGCTGCTCTCTGGCTTGGACCAATGTGCAACAGAATAGATCAGATACCTGGCATCTCTTCTTGAATGCTAGTTCATCAATGTTTGGGGTCAGGCTCGGAGATGAGGAAATCCTCAGGGTTGTGAAGGTGTTCATCAGTTCATATGTGCTGCCAAACAGAGCATTTGAGCAGCTTGTGTGTGAAGCTGGGGCATTGTATCAGAGATGTAACGTGGAATCTCTGCAACGCCCACAGCATCATATTTTGACTTCAGCATGTCATTACACTGGAGTTCAAGTCCATTTAGAGGTTAGTTGGTGCACTTTCCACATCAACTGTAATTGGATTACTAAGCAGCTCAAACCTACATTTCTGGGCATCAAAGTCGGCAACTTGCCCGTTAAACTCGGTGCAGAGTTTGCTGAGTTTTGCAGCACATTGTGCACTTGGGAACACGGCGATAGAGAACCGTGCTTTTATGGTTTGGCAGCAAGGAAAAAAGCCCAGGTTTTCTTACAGAATCTGAGCCTCCCACAGGCACAATTTAGTTTTAAAAGCTTTCACTGCATCGTACATGCCTGTAACAACACAGCCGTGCTGCTGAAGCTGCAGGTGCCGCTTATCGAGATGGCTTGTAATGTCACAAAGAAAAGCCAGCTCAAACAGAAACCCTTCATGCCGGAGCTCTGCTGTGTCTTTGCTTTTTAGAAATTGACAAATTTCCTCTAGCAGCTCAAAACATCTGCTCAATACTTTCCCTCTGCTTCTCACCTCTGTGTGATGCGGCACATCTGCATATTCTGGACAACACTCCTCTAGAAAAGACTTACATTGGCGGTGATTCAAACCTTGTTAACTACTCATTATGGTGATCATAACATTTTCCATCTAAAGGGCTTTAGCACATGATTATTCCTCATGTATGATGCAATAATAAATGGTTTATTCACCAACGCAGTTCTTCTCCTGAATCCTGGCCACCAATCCACTCTTTTGACCACATATCGCGGGCGAACCATCTGTCGTTAGTCCCACAAGTTTATCCTAAGGTAGCTTCATTTCAGTTACACATTTAGAAACCCCTTCAAAGATATATTTTCCTATGGTTGCGCCTTACATTGATTTTAAAGGGGTTGTCTCACTGCAAGGATTGCTTTTTATGTTAAAGATCTTGCAAAAACAAGTCACTTTGCAATATGTCTATTAACAGTGTCCTACCTATTCCTAGATATCTCCTCTTGTATGGGCTGCATCAGACCTGTTTGAGCTATCCTGATAGAAACCAGGGCTGTAGCTATAGCAACCAGTGTTGGCAGCCTACTACAGCCCAGTAGAAACCAGTAAACACGCACCTGAATTCAAAATGAAACCAAGAAAACAGGACTGAGGTAAGCTAAATCAATGTAGTGAGACAACCTCTTTAATCCCAAAAGTTCCTCTGTAATGTACAGATTTGAATCCACTCCACAGATAGACTGATAGCTGGGCAGTATCCGATGTGTTGTTGTCCTCATCCACAGCAAGGGAGAATGCAATGAAATCTTTTTCTTTTTCTATCGACTGTTCGTGTAGATTTGTGGCAAGATCACATGCATGATCAGCTATTGTGTTAGGCTCACATTTAAAAATGCTTGCCTTTTGTCAGGACACACAATATCACAAACTTTAATCATGCACTTTTTGACAAACTCTCCTTCATTAAAAGGCCAGGCTGTTTTTGCAATCTCTGCTGCCACAATAAAACTAGCCTTTAAAGCAGCCTCACTTTGTGATTTGGCTGTAGTGAATATAGAGTGGGTACAGAAAGTATTCAGACCCCTTTTTAAATTTTTCACTCTTTGTTTCATTGCAGCCATTTGGTAAGATCCAAAAAGTTTTTATTTTTTTGCTCATTAATGTACTCTGCACTCCTTCGTGAAAGGAAAATAACAGAAATGTCTTAAGTATTCAGACCTTGTGCTCAGTATTGAGTAGAAGCACCTTTTGAGCTAGTACATCCATGAGTCTTCTTGGGAATGATGCAACAAGTTTTTCACACCTGTATTTGGGGATCCTCTGCCATTCTTCCTTGCAGATCCTCTCCAGTTCCCTCAGGTTGGATGGTGAACGTTGGTGGACGCCATTTTCAAGTCTCACCAGAGATGCTCAATTGGGTTTAGGTCAGGGCTCTGACTCGGCCAGTCAAGAATGGTCACAGAGTTGTTCTGAAGCCAATGCTTTATTTTTGCTATGTGCTTAGAGTCATTGTCTTGTTGGAAGATGAATCTTGAGCCCAGTCTGAGGTCCAGAGCGTCTGGAAGAGGTTATTATCCAGGATATCTCTGTACTTGGCCGCATTCATCTTTTCTTCAATTGCAACCAGTCATCCTGTCCCTGCAGCTGAAAGAAACCCCAATAGCATGATGCTGCCACCACCATGTTTCACGGTTAGGATTGTATTGGGCTGGTGATGAGCAGTGCCTGGTTTTCTCCACACATACCGCTTATAATTAACACCAAAAAAGTTCAATCTTCGTCTCATCAGACCAGAGAATCTTATTTCTCATAGTCTGGGAGTCCTTCATGTTTTTTTTTTTTTGAAATAAAATGCGGTTTTCCCATAAGTCTTGCCGGGAGGGCTTCTTTGGAACTCCCCCCCGTAAACCCCCAAACTTTTGGGGAGGGGCTGCAGTGATATTTTACTTCGGGAAACTTTCTCCCATCCCCCCTACGCATCTCTGGAGCTCACCACAGTGATTTTGGGGGTTTCTTTTTTACCTTTTCTCACCAATACCCCTTCTCCCACCATTGTTTTATTTTGGGCTCGACCCCGGGTCAAGGAAAAAACCCTTTTGGTCTTTTCCCCAAAACTTCTTCCTTTTAAAGGATTAGGGGGAAGGCCGGGGGGCGCGCTAGGCGATTCTTTTTTGGGGCACGAGCCCCAAAATAAATCCCCTGTCCCCCGAGTCTCAGCGTTTTCCGGGCCCCGGCGGGCCGTGGGCCTGGAGTCCTCAAGTGCGGGCGGCCCCCCGCGAGGGTTCTTAAACTGCGGGGGGTTTTACCCCAAACCCCGCCCCACAGTCAGAGTCGGGGGGGGAGGGGGGGAATTATCTTTCCCGCCGTCTTCCCCCCCTTGAAATTAAAAACGGGCTCCCCGGGAGCGCCTTTCATACCTGGCGTTGAAAGGGGGCGGGAACGCCCCGGTTTAAAATCCCCCCCCTGCGACGTTTGGAATCCCTAAACCGGGATATCCCGGGCCGGGGAAAAATTCCCGGGCCCCCGCGGAAGGGGGGTAAGCGCTTTGATAAAAACCGTCCAAAACCCCCGTTTTCTAAAAGCTGCAGGAACCCCAGGGAGGGGGAAAAGGGGCCTCTTTAAAGGTAAGAAAGGTTTCCCCTGGTACAAGGGGGGCAAGACATTTGGTTTACAAGGGGGGCAGGGCAAAGACACTGCTACAAGGGGGGAGGGCAAACACGGCCCTTACAAGGGGGAAAGGGACAGGGCAACAAGGGGGGAAAAGACAAGACCCCGGCTCCCAAGGGGAAAAGACACTGGCTAAAGGGGGGCAAGGACACTGGCTAAAGGGGAAAAAGAACGGCTCCCAAGTGGGGGCGGGGCCCAAGACACTGGCTAAAGGGGGGACAAGAAAACCTGGCTCCCAAGGGGGGGAAAGAACTGGCTAAAAGGGGGGGGCAAAACACGGTTTACAAGGGGGCAAGACCTGGCAAACAAGGGGGGCGGGGCCCAAAAACACTGGCTAAAAAAAGGGGGGCGGGGCAAGAAAGGCTAAAAGGGGGGAAAAGGAAAGAAAACTGGCTAAAAGGGGGGGCCAAGACACTGGCTAAAAGGGGGGGCAGGGAAAAGACACGGGCAAAAAGGGGGGGCAAGAACTGGCAAAAAGGGGGGGCAAGACACTGGCTAAAAGGGGGGAAAAAAAACGGGTTACAAGGGGGGCGGGGCAAGACACGAGCTACAAGGGGGGCAGGGAAAGACACTGGCAAAAAAGGGGGGGGCAGGGCAAGACCGGCTACGGGGGGGAAAAGGACATGGCTTAAAAGGGGGGGCCCAAGACAAACACTGGTTTGGGGGACAAGCACGGCTACAAGGGGGGAAAGGGACACGGCTAAAAAGGGGGCAAAACCCGGGTACAAGGGGGGCAGGGAAAAGACACTGGCTACGGGGGGGGGCGGGCAAAAAAACTGGCAAACAAGGGGGCGGGGCAAAGACACTGGCAAACAAGGGGGGGGGGGCAAAAAACATTTGGCTAAAAGGGGGGGAAAGACACGGCTAAAAAGGGGGCAAGACATGGCTACAAAAAGGGGGGCGGGGAAGGACACGGGGCTACGGGGGGGGCAGGGCAAAAAACACGGCTAAAAAGGGGGGCAAGACCCCTGGCTAAAAGGGGGGCAAAATTGGCTACGGGGCAAAAACATTTGGCTACAAGGGGGGAATAATGGCCCCGGGGGAAAGACCCTAGCTAAGGGGGCATAATGGCAAAACAGGGGGGAAAAGACACGGGCTCGGGGGGCATTAATGTTTAAAAGGGGGCAAGACACGGGCTACAGGGGGCCCAAATATGCTACAGGAGGAAAAGGCATTGCTACAGGGGGAAAAATGGCTACGGGAAAGGCAAAACACGGCTACAGGGGGAAAATGGCTCCCGGGAGGAAAGGAAAACTGGCTACAGGGGCATAAAGGGTCCGGGGGCCCAAAAACCACTGGCTAAAAGGAGGCAAGACACGGGCCCAAACGGGGGGCCCATTTTATGGCTAAGAGGGTTTTTTTCCCACGGGCTCCCGGGGTGGCATATAGGGAATATGGGGGCTTGTCACTGGCTACAGGGGGCATTTGTGGCTAAGGGGGCCCAATCACTGGTTTACAGGGGGGCATTTCACGGGCTACGGGGGGGCTTTTTTAATGTGGCTATGGGGGCAGAAACCGGGGTAGGGGGCTAAAAACCCTGACTAAAAAGAGCATTTTTAATGGTAAGGGGGGCATATTTACTGCCAAAAAGGGGGGGCGAAACCCTTAGCTACAGAGGGCAGTTAACCGGGAAATATGGGGGGCAAATAACCTGGTTTAAAAGGGGGCTACAACCTGGCTACAGTGGGCTTCTACCAGGCAATTTGGGGACCAAAAAAAATTTCCCCTACAAGGGGGAAATTTATTACCATTGGGGCCCCTGTGAGGGGATTTTGTATAAAAAAGGAAATTTTTAAAAGAATGCGATAAAAAAAGGAGTTTTAAGATGTTTGGGTTTTGTACATTTTTCGGGGAAAGAGGGGGGAAACCAAAAAGAAGCTTTCTTTGGCGTTTTGGGCCAGAGGGAGAAAAAAAGGAGAAAGAAAAAACAACTTTCCCAAAAGACGTCTCCTGTAGTCACTTTTTTGTAACTGAAAGGGGAAATCACTTATTTTCTCCTGAGCCAAACATACAAAGGTTTTTTCGTATTAAAATACATCCCATTCAAAGAACGAAAAAAAATTCCGTGTCCCCCCACCCTTTACTCAAAAAAAAACTAAAGGCCGGGGAGCCCCCGGTTTGTTTTGGGCCCCTAGAAAACACCCCTGTTTGGAAAGGCCCCAACGTGCTCTTAGGGAAATTTGGATGCTGCAAAAAAATTTTTTTTGTAAAGAAAAAAGAAGTGTCACTCCCCCAAATTTATGGGGCTTTTTTTGGGAAATATACTAGAACGCCGGGTTCCCTTTCAAGCAGAACGTAAATTACAAGTCCCAAGAACAAATTGACCCACGTTTCCATTTTTGCTTTTAAAACTTACAATTTTTAATTGGTTATGGATAAAACCAAACCCCCTTTCATGGAAACTTGGCTCACTCAGGGGGAGTAGCTGACGCGTTTGGACGATCCCAACCGCCCCTTTGGTAAACCGGCATAAGAAGGCAAATTAAACACATCATTAATACAAAATTTTAAAGGGACAAAAAAAAAATACTTAAAACCTGAATCCCTGAATGCCCCTGTTCCGTCATACGACCCAAACAAAGTGAAAAATGGGGGGGACAAGCCAATATGCCAAAAGAGAGGGCCTGGTGGGGGGCCCAAGATCGCGCTTTTGGGCGCAGCCCCCCCCAACAGGGCAAGCAAGAACCGGGGGCCCGGGCGCCGGTTGGGGAAAGGGATGCAACCAGAAAATTTAACCGCTATTGACGGACAGGGACAAAACAAGCAAAAAAAACAAAAAAGTACAAAAAAACGATTTTCTTTTAAACTTAGTCACCTTTCCCCCTATAGTAAAAGGGTTGTAGCCTATAGGGAGTAAAAAAGGGGCCCTTTAAAATTTTTTTGATATACATGAAGGGGAAAACATAGAAGTGCAGTACCATATAAGGGCTACAAAACTGTACTGAAAACTCAGAAGTAAAAACTTTTTTTCCACTTTTTGAGTTTTAAGCCCTTAGGCACGTAGTTTTGAGACGAGTACCAAAAGGCCTCTCTGTTCGAAATAGACGATCCACATCCCCCCCACTGGGGGCTTAGTGACTCTCTCAATGCCCAAAATTTTTTAAAAGGCTTTTAAATTAATTAAAATTTATGAACTTCCCTAAAAAATGTGGGGAATAATTTGGGAAACTATTGCGGACAGAAGCTGTTAGTGATATCATTCAAATGTTCCAAAAACCTTTGTCTTTAGCCTTCCTAGAAAGTATTGCCTACATTTTGTGGTTTTACATAGAAAGGAACTTGCCAATAGTTTACATGGTGGAATTGAAAAAATTTAAAAATATTGAAAAAAAAAAGTTTCCTGATACCTTGTTTGTCCGGGAAAAAAGTCCCAAATTAATCACAAAATTACAGGTTTTTCTACATGGACAAGTACCAAATTTAAAAATCCTTTACTTTAGCCATGTATTTTCCCGGGTTTATTGGACCAAAAACCCGGTTGGGAGAAATAATATTCCCCAATTTGGGCGGGCCCCCCCTAGGGTACCACTTTACATCCCTTGCAAAAACCGGCCCTAGGAAAAGGGGGTCCCCCCCGTCAATGTGGGGAAATTTAAGAAATTAAACTTAGAAAGGGCTTAAAAATTTTTGACAAAAAGGGCACCATTTTAAATTGTTATGGGTTTAACAATGTTTCCCCCGTCTTTTTAATTTACAATATCTAGGGTTTTGAAAACCAAGGGAAAACCAAAGGGGTAACCTCTGGACCAATTTTGGCCCCAAAATTGTGCCTTTTCCCCCTTTTTTTAAAAAGCCGGGCTGATTGCAATTCCCTTGGCCCGCGGGTTTAAAATCCCCCGACTGGGGAAAGGGAAAGGCGAGTATTTCCTCGGGTGGGGAGCTCCGAAATTTGGGGGATGGTTTTACCTGAAATTTTTTTTTTCCCCCAAAAGATCGGACATGAATTCCCCGGCCCACAATGCCCGTTAAAGTAAGAACTAGAAAAATATACGCTTACCCCTATGTGGGGGGTAAATTTTTAAATTAAATGGGTTTTCAATTTAAAAAAGTTTCAAAGCCCGGGATGGCAAAGGGACAAATTCCCCCCCCAAATGAAAAGGAGGTCATCGTTGTTCCCCGCCCCTACCCCGCCAAAAATTTCATCAGTAAAGGGTTTTTTTGGAATGTGAAAAGATTTGTGTATTTCCCACCATCCCACACCAAATTGGCAACAGAGAGGGAGAAAAATTTGGGCCCCCTTTGAAACTCCACTAAACCGAAAGGGAAATGACAGGGTTAAAAGGGAAAAAATAAAAAGGGGTGTCATAAGAAAGCTGCTACAGACCCCAATAAATAAAAAGAAATTTCGCCCCGTGTAATGGCCAAATTGTTAAAAAATGAAATTTTTAATGCCATTAAATTTTCAAATTGGTGGGGGGAAAACACGTTTTTTTAAAGGAAATTTCCCCGTCGCAACTCAAACCATGGGCAAAGCCCCCCTTAAAACCCCAAGTCGCAGACTTCCTAAGTACATCCTGTGTGTCCCTTTTAGTAACTAGGGATCCTGAAAAACCAAATTTTTCTTAAAATTTCCCCTCCAGCCCACGAGATAGTCCCCCTCCAAAAGAGAGCCAATACCCCAAACTTTTGGGCGCATAGGGGCCTGTTTACCCCCAATTTTAAATTTTAGGGGGGGCATTAACAAAATGATGGGCATTTTAGGAAAATTTTCCCCTAAAAAAAAATTCTCTTGTTTTTTGGTCAAATTTAAACCAAAAGGGTAGACCCTTTCCCCTAATAAAAATTGTTCATTGGGCCCTAAACTCCGTGGTCGGAAACCTGTGATACACCCTAATTTTGAAATGTCAGACAGCATGTTGGCTACCCCTTTCTTTTAAGCACTTTTGTCCATTACCCACCCCAGTGCCCCCTTTGTCCGCCATCTTGATCACCACTTCTAAATTTTTTGCTTTAACTCTTTTTAGGCCAGAAAGTTCTGAGGGGGGCAAAAATTTTTGAATTTTGGACCCGGGGAAAACCCTGGGGGGCAGTTTCCCGGGAGGTTTCCCTTTTCCAAATTAAAGTTTGAAAAAAATAAAACCAAGGAGGTTCCCGGGGCGGAATGTAGTGGATAAAAATCCTGTTGGATGTCCCAAAAAGGGGGGTAAATGGCCCTGCCCCCCAAGGGCTTTTATAGAAATCCTTAATGCCCCCAAAAAAAGAGCAGGGGCCCCCTTTGTTTCTCTAAAATACAAATCCTTTGTAAAAATTTTGGGTTGACATTGGAAAACCCAATATTGGCCCCCAACCCCCTCATGAACTGAAAACCCCATCCAAAAACCAAAAATGGCGTTTGGGGCGTGAGGGGGAAAGGAAAAAAAATTTATTTACAAACTTTTTGAGTGGCAAAAAAAATCAAAATTATACTGTAAACCAAAAAATTTTGGGCCCAAGGGTAAAAAATTTATAATGGGGCCTTTTTCCAAAAAATTCATCGAAGACAGATTCAAAAAAATTTCCAAAAGGTTGACATGTTGCACTTCCTTAATTTTTTGGTCGGGTTTGCATCCCGAGATTTTTCTGCAAATTTCCTGCCCCCCCCGCGCCGCCCCGTTTTTTGACTTCTTTTTCTGCCCCCGGTGGGGATTAAATTTGATGGTGTGGCATTTCTGGCTATTAAATGTCCCGGGGTTTAAAACCCCCCCGAATCTTGGTGACATTCAGCTGAGGGGCCCGAGTCCAAAGAACCAAAAACTCAACTCTCTGGTAGGTAACCCCCTGTGGGGAAAAAGAAGGTCCCGTTTTTTCAAAAATTGGTTTTAGGGGTTTTTAAGCTTTTTTCTCCCCGCCCCCAAATTCATAAACGCTTCATTTTCGTAATCATTAATGTCCCTTTGGAAAAATTTGATTTCTTGACTGTCATGATGGAGCTCTCGACCTGATTAATACTCTCTTCTACCCTGGACATTGATGTCCTCATGTGGGAAGAAATCCAAAAGTAGACGCAGTTCCCCTTCTAGCTTCTCAATATCTTGAGATAATTTCTGTAATTTAGCTTCCTCATATTTCACCACTAAAGACATCAGATTGAGGGAGCAGGAACTGAGGATAGTGTTCCATTCTGTGACAAACTCGTGCGAGAAGACCGTTGTTGGCACTTTTTTGATCCTCAAGCCACGTGGGATCATTTCCCGCTGGAGATAGTTTTGCAGGGTGGTCTGATCCCACCATACTCGCACTTCTTGTGTTTAACTTTTCATATTCTTTCAATTTCAACTGTGAATCAGGTGACCTGGGAGCCATGTTTGCATCTTTATGGAATACTAGAGCAGCCTTTTGGAGTCTGCTAGCTATCTCAGTCATAATAGTGATGCAATAATGCATTTTGTAACCTTGGCCAGATCTGTTCCTTGCCACAATTCTGTCTCTGAGCTCCTTGGGCAGTTCCTTATACCTCATGATTCTCATGTGCTCTGACATGCACTGTGAGGTCTAATATTGACAGGTGTGTTCCTTTCATAATCAAGTCCAATCAGTTTAATTAAACACAGCTGGACTCCAATGAAGGAGTAGAACCATCTCAAGGAGGATCAGAAGGAAATGTTAGATATGGAGTTAAATATGGAGTGTCATAGCAAAGGGTCTGAATACTTATGACCATGTGATATTTCAGTTTTCTTGCTTAAATAATTTGCAAAAATATCTACATTTCTGTTTTTTTTCTTTCAAGATGGGGTGCAGAGTGTACATTAATCAGCAAAAAAATGAACTTTTTTGATCTTACCAAATGGCTGCAATGAAACAAAGAGTGAAAAATTTAAAGGCGTCTGAATACTTTCCGCACCCATTGTACTCAGTTGTGAAATTAAACTTCTTTTCATCTCCTTCTCCTACTTTCTGGCACCATTGCTCTATATCCAGGGCCTTATACTTGTCCTGGCTTTTCGTTTCATAGTGTTTTCTTATATTATATTCTTTGATTATAGCTACGTTTGCTCCGCACACATGGCAAACTGTTTCCCACTTTTCTAGAAAGATTCTGTTTTCTGCCTTTCATTTGGCTATTTTAGTGCTTACCTATGTATGACAGTGTCATACCCTACAAATAACAGTCAACTAATAATATATGTACATGAAACAAATATACCATATGAATGATTGTTACTAAGAAAAACAAAAAAAACCTACAATACCAAGACCCAATAACAATACTACTTAAGGATCAAATAATACTGCCAGACCATGACCAAATGTGACCACCACATGTGACTATCAGTTGTACACAGGCTATGCAGACATATATGTCACCGCCATACAGTGACCATATAGTGGTAGATACTACTAAGTCATAGAAAATCAAATTAATAACACCAAACATCTACGTATGATACAACCGCTGAAATATATTAAAAACACTAAAAACATTTAAAATTAGAATGATATATCTCTCAAAATAGGGATCACAAAATAAAAAGTCTTAAAAGGTTGACATGAAATAATACAATTAATGTATACAAAATGATATAGAAAAAAATGTTTATAAATGTAGAAAAAAAGCATCGAATCAAGTGATTAGAGAAAAATAATTTTTAGTATAACATTACAAAGTACATATAATAGTGTCACTTTCAGGTAATAAAAAGAAAATATGTACCAACCCTTGATACAAGTCAATTACCCCAAGAGAATAGGTATTCCATTTGAATTAAAACGCTCCCACGCGCATTTTGCTGCTTAGCTATCTCAAGGGCCCAAGAAATATCTGAAGACAGATTTTTCAAACGTTTTATGCACTGACTAAATGTGAGTGACTCCTGACAGACCAGATGGATGGATCATGGCTGGATCAGTCATTGGCACAGACCTCCACGTTGTCTTATATGCCAGCAAGGTGTAGGCGAGGCCCTACTATGGATTGGTATTATTAAAAATGAGCTAGTTGGATCTTCTTGGGTTGAAAATGGACTGTAAATCAACTCCCAAACCTACTGCCAGTTTTTAAAAGACACTTTGCTCAAGCAGTGGTAAAGGAAAAAGTCTGCATCTTTCAAGAAAACCTTGATTTTCATGCAGGGCAATGCTCCCTCACATGCATCAAAGTACTCCACTTCATGGCTAGCCAGTAAATAATAATGACATGGTTTCTTCTTCTCCTGACCTAAACCCTATTGATTCTATCGATTCTTAATCGAGAGACTCACAGTGAAGTACAACAGTACACCTCTCTGAATAGTGCCTGGGAGGCTGTGGTTGCTGCTACACAAAAGTTGATCGTCAACAGGTTAAGAAACTGACAGACTCCATGAATGGAAGGCTTATACTGAAAGGGGGTGTTTATATAGTGGGCTTGGACGCTGAACCAGTGTCCAAACCGACTGTAAAGTGTTTAACATTGAACCCTATGTAAAATCAGTGGTTGTTCAGACGACGCTGATTTTACACGAGTATTATCACCTCACCAACACCTCACTTTTACCTTCTTCAGTATTCAGGTTTGAGCTTTATTAACATTTTGGATTGACCGACAGCATCGTAGTTGTTCAATAATAAAATCTCAGAAATACAACTTGCCTAATTGGGAACACAGTTTAGACTGTGTAACTTTTTCCTGGTCATTTTGAGCGTGATATATATATGAAACATGTGACCCCGGTGAAAATCTCAGGGCTGTGGAGTCGGCAAGCCAAAGCCCCGACCGACTCCTCAATTTCCCAAACCTCCGACTCCTGACTCCCTCGTACATGGCGCATGTTTAAGTGATAACTTTACTGTAGTAAAATGGTTACATTTGATTATTGTATCATAAAGTGATAAAAAGCCAAGCTATTTAGGTAAAACAGACACTGACAAGCAAAAGGGTAACAATGTTTTGATCTTTTGAATGTGTAGAAGAGACCTGAGATCAGATTTTGGTCAAGATATGATTGAATCTGATTCAGAGCCCAGAAGGATTCAGGCAGTGCTGAAAACCAAAGGCAGATTTCCCAAATAATAACAAAATAATAAAAATTAACATTTAGATTTTTAGGAGCAAAGCAGTAACAATGCATTTACATGACAAGATTCTGCAGAACTAAGCAGATGCTAAATACTTGCAAGTCACATTTAATGTATAAATCGGTAAGATGACTGATATTAAAATTTGCTCTTTGCACGATCAAACTAACTGGACCGACTTATTATATATTTTGGGAGTCGGTCCATTTTATGACGACTCCGACTCCTGCAAAATAGGCTCCGACTCCACAGCTTTGGAAAATCATTCATTACAGTCTGAGGCAAAGGAACTTTTTGCTTGGTATAAACTCCACTCTCACGGGCACTTCAGGAAATTACCACTTCATTAAAGTTACATAATGCTACTAGTGTTTGTCCTGCAAACTCTCCTTCTCCTGACTGTGTTAGATATCACTTGACATTATCAAAGAAAAAAAAAAAGATTGCACTGATCTGATTTTGAAGCTACGGAGAAAACAGATGTATATCTTTTTCATAAAGATAAATTATTTAATAAATGCAGTAAAATGTACCATTGAAGCTGATGATGTGAATGAGGACAGATCTAAAAGAGATAGGTTCTATTTCCCTAGGAAAAGAGCCCATGTTCCCTAATCACTCCGTTTTAAAACAGGCTTTGGAATCTGACTGGTCTCAGCCTGAGAAAATGAATTGAAATGCTAGATTTACATCAATGTGTCTTACAGAACAGAGTACTTCTTAAAAGTGGAAAAAATCCACCTAAAATTGATCTCGCAGTACCTCGCTTAGCCAACAAATCACCGTTTCCCTTGGAATAGTCCACTTCAGAAAAAGAGATGCTATGGACAGGAAAATAGATTCTCTACTCAAGCGCAGTTATACTTCCTCAGCTGCAGTTTGTAAGGCTTCATTAGCATTAGTCCCTGCAGCCAAGAGTTTCAGGCTCTGGCTTAGCAAGTTGTTATAAGACACAGAAGTCGTCGTCTCTAGAGTACAACTTCTAGATTCGATGTCCAAACTTAAAACGGCCTCAGATTTCTTGTGGAATTTTCATATAGACACTCAAAAGTCTGGCAGAAATTGTTAAAGTTACATTTCTAGCAGCATACCGGCCAAACATTACTTTTCTTTCTCTACCCTTTTAACCATCTATACTGTTCGGGCCTCAATTAACACTTATTCTTGAGTCTCTCTTATAAGGGAAACCCAATCCAATATCAGCAGCACTCTACTAGCACTAAAAAACAGTCAAAAGGAATGTAGGAATTATTAAAAAAGCATTTCTGCTTCTTAGTGTATATTTTTGATCAAAACTGTACTAAGCCCACCTGTCGTTGACCAGGGGACCTCAATACAGATTGAAACCTACTCTATATGTTACCTAAGGGAAAGGGATATCTTCATTCAACAGCAGGACCTAGATTTTATCCTTCTCAGCACCAGCAGAGAAGATCGCCAAAAAGCAAGGACTTTTTTTTTCAAAAAGAGTGAAAAAGATTCAGCAGCAAACAGGCCTCTTCCCCTGTATCTTATAAAAAGGGCTTTGGCCCAAACAAGGGTTCTGAATTATGATACCATGGGGGCAAGATTGCTGAACTTTTCCTGTACCTAGGCAAAAACGACATCAGATTGCTTGGTTACTTCTGTCATTCACAAGGGATGCTCTCTTAAAATCCATCCCTCCAGACAAATTTGTCTGTTCAATGACAAAACCACACATTATCTCTCTCTTACAGAAATTTCTAGACAAATGTGTTTTAGAACAAAGGAATATGGGCCTCTGTTCGCATATTTTTGCAGTTCCCAAGCTAGAAGGAAATTAGGGCTTGATAACAGAATTCACCCAGCTCAATAAATTTGTTCTCAAGAGATTCAAAATAGATACCATCAGGTCCATAGTATATTCTACCACCTTCATACCAAGGTATTATCCATTATATTTAATTTACCTGCTACATTTTAGCAATTTTCTGCTTCTAGGGTATTTACAAAGCTAAGGGCATGTACCCACACGGCTGCAGGGAGGACGGCTTTTCTCTGCTGTTTGCGCAGAAAAGCCCTCCCCCCTTCACATTGACGTGTTCATATTCCGCCCGAAAACCGGGTGGAAGAATGAACATGTTCTATGTTTTTCGGACTTCCGGCGGTCTAAAAAACCGTCCAGTGAGAAATCTGGGCAGTGCACGGATTTTCCATAAGAGTCCATTATAAGGTTTGACAGACAGGTTACAGACGACTGTAAAACTGTCCAAGAACCCTTGCCGTGGGGACAAGCCCTAATAGTTGTCATAAGCCCTCGGGTTAAAAGCCTCTCCTAGCCTCTCACATTACTTATTTTTCAAATGTATTTAAACAAAAAAACTATTCGCTCACCACTTCTTTACTTCTTTTGATATCCACAATTGTGTGTAGCTTTGGGTGTGATTCTCATTCGGAGCACGGACACGCCCAGCGGACTACTGAGCTGACACTAACAAGTCCATCCAAAGTTAACGATATTCTCCAGCTCCGTATGTAAAAAAAATTATCCAAAATTGTATTCAAAAAACATCAAAATCACATTCATAAATGGTAAAAGAGACATCTAGTCATGACTGACGCGTTTCGAGCTTCTGCTCTTAATCATAGCAAATACTAGTGCATCTCAAATAATTAGAATAATTGATATAAATAATTTAAGTCAAATAGAGAAACCCATATATTGTATAGACTCATTACAGTATGAATTACAAGGTTTAATATAATATATTTGTGCTCCCTATAACAAATAAAAAGATAGTCCTGGAGAAGCCCTTTAATTTTCAATTCTAATTTTTTGAGATGCACTAGTAGATGCCTATCAAATGAGACTGTATCTATCTCAAGAACATATACAGAAGATCAAGACACGGATGTGAGATTCCTGAGTCATGTGTGTCTTGGGCTAAAGCCCACATATGCTCTCATACAGTCCTTCTCATACACTCATGGCTTTACCACCCCTACCCACTGATGACACTTACAGCATGGAGACTGATTGAAAAATCTTAAATCGGGGCTCATCAAAATCAGTGGTTAATACTTTTGGCTGCTGGTAAATCATCCACTCCTTAAACATACAGCTAGGTATGTAAAATGTTAATAACTGATGTATCTACTCAGATTTTAGATCCATCTCTTCCTAATAGTCTTCAGTTTCTTGACGATAGGCTTCAGAAAGGCCTTAAAGGGGTTTTGCCACGATGTAATGTTGACGTTGGATCCTCCAAAATGGGTATTTAATCACTTTTCTAAATATATGTGATTAAAAAAATTACAGCCCGAGAGAGCTACAGGCTGCCTTACCTGCCCTTAGTTACTTAAAAGCTTCTATTAGATATGACCAGGCAGAGTGACAGAGCTGAACTGTCCGGGCTTGAGCAGAGCACACTTCTTATCTGATGAGAGGGAGCTGAAGAAGCTTTCAAGGCACCGGGTAGAAAGCTATTGTCATTTGTATACAGAATCCACTAGTTGTAGTTTGATTATTTGAGTGAACATTTCACACGATCCCTTATGCATGGCTCTGTGCTCTGGCTGTGTGTCTCTCTCTCTCTTAGCTCAGCATTGCTTTGTTTACGTTTGCTTCTTAGCAGATAAGGCACATCCGGCAAATCCCCTTTAAGCCTAATACCGACTGCATTTTGAATAGTTTTTCAGAGCCTGCTATAGTCTAAGTCTCCAGTAAAAGACCCTGTCCCTTAATGAGATCTCTCTCTGGTGGTGAAAGTACTAATGTACTTACTACATTTAAGCCATTTTAAAAAAGCTATTTGAAATGTCTTTTTTTTTAAAAAATTTTTTTCCCTAGAAGCCATAAACTCAGCAAAAAGGTTTTCAACACTTTAAGTTTCATCCTGCAGTAAAGCCACATAAAAAAGGGTGACATGCATAAAAATTGGGGCTTAAAACATGCCAAATTTCATGCCAAATGGGGCTAAAATGCCCTGATTTTAAGGGTTTTAAAGCGGGTCAAATCAGACGCATTCCTGCTAGGCAACATTTCGCCAGGAAAACCACTTTGAAAGTGGTCTACCTTTTCCCAGTAAAAAAGCCTGGGTTCAGCGCCCAGGGTGCATGCGGGAGAAAAAAATTTTTGTAAAATTCAAGGGTGTTTAAAACCTCTCCTTATTTTCTCCCAAAAACCAGCTTTTCAAAAGAGTGTGATTATACATTTCAGTTTTTTTTTGAAACACCTCCGGTTTTAGACGATGATCTCTGATGTGCGTTACAGTGGTTTCAATCCGTTCCATGAAGGGACAATCAATTCTTGGGCCAAAAGGCAGCAGGAGCCCTATGAAAAAATATGGGGGCGATCCGCGCAGCCCCCCCGGATCCAAACACTCAGCTGCGTTTGCTCCGAAAGACCTGCATTTTTTTGGGGCCTTTTCGGGCCCCACACCAAAAAATCCAAAACCCTGTGCACAAAACCTTATCCATTTTCACTTGGATTGCGGAAGAACCCACATATATGCTGCACCCTGCTCACAGGTATCCACCCCGGGGGCCAAGGGCCATAACCCCAAAACTATCTTTGTCTATTTACATGTGAAAATTAGGCGTGTCCTCCTGCATGGACAAAAAAACACCCGAAAACCAAATCCAAAAACCTTTGAAAAAAATTAGTTTTTTTCCCCACGGGGCTAAAGTGTTGAAAAAAAGCCCTTTTTTGGGGACGTTTTTTTTCTTTTCTTGAAGTCTGTTTTTAAGTCTGCAAAAATCAAGCCATTTTGGGTGGTTTGAGCGGACAGAATGGGAAATTTTTGCTTCAAAATCCGCAGCGAACGGAGTTTAGCCTCAAAATCCGCAGGCGAACGGGGTTTAGCTCAAAACCCAGCGAACGGGAGTTTAACGCCAAATCCCCCCGCGAACAAGTTTAGCATCAAAATCCCAGCAACGATTTTAGCTGCAAATCCGCAAAAAAAACCAATGTTTTTAAAGCAAAATGGGCAGCGAAACAAGTTTAGCGTCAAAAAAACCGCACGAACGAGTTTTGCCAAAAACCCAGCGAAGGGGTTTTTAAAGTAAAATCCCAGCGAACGGAGTTACGTCAAAATCCGCAGCGAACAGAGTTTAGCGTCAAAACCGCAAAACAAGGGGTTTTTAAGGGAAAACCGCAGCGAACAGTTTTTGCGTCA